>VXBQ01015620.1:227572-271657 GCA_013400175.1 Phainopepla nitens
CTTCCTTCCTTCCTTCCTTCCTTCCTTCCTTCCTCCTTTCCCCCCCCTCACACATTCTCCTCTGATCTTTTATGCAGCTATTTGCAAACTAACCATTAGTTGTCAGTCTCCAGCCATGCAGAGCGGGCAGCCGGAGGATGCTGTGGCCACTCTGGGAGAGAGCAGCACCCATGGACCCTCCAGCACACTGGGAGCAGCACAGAGAGCACACACAGGGACAGGTGTGACCCTCCAGAGAAGGCAAACACTGTCATTAAACAAGGAAGCCTGGAAAGAACCGAGTGATGGTCCCAAAACAGAGCCTTCCATTCAGCCCTGCTCCCAGCACAAACAAATGGCTGGTGTGGGCACAAGTGGATGATGGCTCTGGAATTGTGGCACAAGGATGGAGGGAATGACATGGAATGCTGGGACAGGCTTCTGCCCTTGGAATTTTATCAGTGGAAAGCAGAAAGAGCTTTGGGAGGAGAGGGACATCAGCCATTTCTCACATCTTTGGTCACTTATTCTCAAAGTTTCCTTTGCTGGAAATACTTTTGATCCTGATGTTCTCAGAAAGAACAGTGAAGGAGCACATACTTCCCATGAATACCCCATCCCTGGAAGTGCTGGATGGGGTTTTGAACAACCTGGTCTATTAAAAGGTGTCTCTGCCCATGACAGGAGGGTTGAAATGAGATGAGACTTAGGCCCCTTCCAAATCAAACCAATTTGGGATTCTGTGAAAATAGCCCACTGCATTTGATGTGTTTTTCTAAGCTGGAGAACTCTCATCTGGGTTTGCTGAGAAGCTCTTTGGCTGCAGATTGGGTCCTGCAGCAAAGAATATCTGAAAATTTCCGGAGTAAATGGAAGCTGACCTGGCAATGAGCACCATCCTCATGATGAAATGAGCAGTCTGCAAGATGTAAGTGTGGAGGGTAATAAATATGGGCTGTGGATATTCTGGGCACTCATCTTGAAAAAGATCAGGGTGTACATTAATAGGAAAGGGAAGTGTCAGAGTGAAAATACCTTTGGTGTGCTGATGCTGGATGAAGATGTGTGAATAAACCATAACTTGATCTGTTAAACTGTTGTCTGCTCATGGCTTATATACCCTTCAGGACGTGGTTCATCTGACCAGGAGTGGTCAGAGAACAATTTCCCTCAAGGGGCATAGTGTAAGTTTTGAGAATAATTGATTTTTTGAATGGTGACCAAATTGCAGGGCTGTGTGCATCTGTACTTCATTTTGTCACAAACAGAGCATGTTCTGTCCAAACAAAATGTCTGACTCCCTTACCTTTCTTTTAAACAAGACTTATCTAGAGCTGAAGACAAACCATGAGTTTGAAAATTTGCAAGTATATAATTTAGGAAATTTATAACAAAAAATCTTGTTTTAATGTTTCCACATTTGCTAGTTAAAAGGATTTGTGAATTCAAGCCGTATTGTGTGGGCAGTTTTGATTAACGTTGAATGCGATTTTCAGTGACTAAACTGTCCGTACAGCACATTCAACACTTGCAATGTGATTAAGGAAAACCCCAATCCAAAAGTTGCATTTGGGGACAGTGGCATTTTGAACCCAGCAGCTTTCCAAGGCCAGAGGAGGAGGAATTTGGCCATTGGCTCTGCATACCTTGGAGGATTCCCCTGCAATGCTCCCCGAGCAGATACTTGGAGCTCTGCTTGGCAGCACACGAACTCCCAGCCCTGCGTTCTCATCTCCGTTATGGGTGTTGGCAGCATAAACCAACATTTTTCCTTACAACTTCCCCAGAACCCTTCTGTGATGCAGGCCCTATGTCAAGAAATCAGTCAGCTCCTCAGTTACAGTTTTTTTTTTCCCCCAACCTTTCGCGGGTGCTCAAGGCGGCAGCCCCGGCGCATCCTCGGAGTCTCACAGCCTGTGTGTTTGGGGTGATCTGAACACGTCTTTTCCAACAGAAATGATTCTAGGATTCTAAGTCGAGGAATGTGATTGTGCAGCTCGTTCAGACTGTCACAGCTCACCACATTCCCAGGACTCCAGTGCGCTGAGGTTAGAGAGATATTTCCAAAATAAGGAGCAAAGTATCAAAGAGATAATTATGGATGGGAAACAGAGATTTTTTTCTTTTTTCATTTAAAAATGTATTGATATATACATCAATGAGCTAAACTGACAAGCTGTGCTTGAGAAAGGAGTAATTGCATCTTTAATAATATTAAACCTGACACCTGCCTTGGCCAATAACACACAGTCCTGACACTACTTAGCTAACAATTAGGACACATGGAAAGAATGAAGAGGAAAACAGTATTAAACTGAATCTGCATTTTAAAGAACATAAAAATAAAAAGAAAGACTGTTAATTGTCTAACACTTTGTTAATTCAATCAGGCATGCAATTTAAAAATAGCTTTGCTTTTTCACTGAAAGAGGAATTAATTATGATTTCTTCCTGAATCCCATATAGGAGAAAAAATATTTAGGATAGGCACAGTGCTCTTAGAAAGAAAACCCCAATGCTAATTTATATCATAAGCACAATTAGAAGATATGTCCTTGATTTGAAAAAGAACAGAGAGCTACATAGCTAAAGGATATAATGGCAAACTGATAAACTGTTCAAAGGTAGGAGTGAAAGAAAGGGTCTTGTTTTTAGTGGTAAAATGCCATGTTATCTTGTTTAAATGGCATAACTTTGCAAAAGGCGCCACAACATTTCAACCTTTTAAAATGTCATTATTAAGAGGTGCATATCACAAGTGGTGTCTTTATACACTTCTTTTTTTTAGTCCTTTCCCTTATTCCCTCCCTCTCTCTCTCTTTTTTTTTTTTTTTTACTCTAATGTAGTACTTGCAACTTCAAAGGGAAAAGGAAAGGAAATAGCAAAGATGGTTCAAGGTGATCTTGAATAATGCCAGATAGAAATAGGTTCAGAAGCATATTTGGCTTTGCAGGGTTTCTTTCCCTCTGTGTGCATGTTCATCTGTGTTTTAAATAAAAACCACATGCATCCTGCCAGCTGGGTGAATATTGTCTGTAGCACTGGGGGTTTGAGATGGGAGGTCCCCCCTGTGCTGGGCTTTTCTCCATCCTGATTGCAGGGAGAGCCGTGGAGTGACACCGGGTGCAGCTCAGACCCTGCAGGTGCTGGGAGCTTGGGCTTATTTATTTATTTCTTGGAAGGGCACCTTAATCATCACCACCATGCTGTTTGCTCCTCTCCTTTTTTTATTTTTTTTTAATTTGTATTTTACCTTTGCAGTCACACTTGGGTTTCTTCAGGGAAATAAATCTGTGGCTCAGTGTAACAAGAGAAAATTATTTTTTCTCAGTTTGCTGTGTCCGGGCATGGTGAAACATTTTACAGGCACCTGTTTTTATCAGCAACAATGGCAAAAAAACAAAGGGAGGAAGAAATGAGACAGCAAAATTCCCTCATGCAAATGTTAGAGGCTCCCTGTTGAGCCAACAGACACGTGACCATGCTGAAGTTGTCAGGGATTAACCAGAATTATGGAATCATAGAATGGTTTGGGTTGGAAAGGTTGAAGCTCCTCTCATTCCAACCTCCCCACCGTGGGCAGGGAACCTAGACCAGGTTGTTTAAAGCTTTGTTTAATCTGGCCTCAAAGCAGGTTGAGTACATGGCTGGCAGTGGGATTTGCTAGTCTTTATTTCTAGATTTCATCCAGCCAAAGAGTGACCAAAAGCTGAAATTAATCCTTTAAAATAATTTTTTTTTTGGTGGAAACAATTCTTCTATTCAGCCAGGAGTTCTGCAGTTGATTTCAGCGGGATCATAACTGTGCTTTGGGTAGGATTAAACAGTGAAAGGGAGGTTGGGACTCCCCCATCCTTTGATTTCTAAAAGTTGCTGTGTATGGCCGGAGGGAAGTGTGGAACTGTGAGCTGCACTCCTCGGTCCTGTGCTGGCTTGACTGCATAAACTCTGATTTTGGCCCAAGAAACCTCAAAACAGGAATTTTGGTGTAGTTACATCTGGAATATTCTGCAAATAAATCATCAACACATGTACCTAAATGAAGTGTGTGCACACATTCATCTTCCTACAGATAATGTACATATACTCACATACATATATGTATATAAAGATATCCACTTCCTTAATTTATGCTACATAGAAAACCCCACACTGCTCTTACACTGGGAACAGAGATGACTATAACTGAACTTGATTTGTGGTGTTTTTTGCAGTTTTTACATTGCACCTCTGTCAAATAATCAATTACATTGTATATATGCAGCAGAAGCATATGCATTTATTTATACATATAGAACATGTTATATCTATACATATAAATGGATTATTTACAAAGTATTTCTCAAAATTTCGTGACAGTTCATCATATTGAAGGTGCAGTAGTTGGGTTAAAATGACACTGTTGAGCCCTGGGGTCTTTTTTAATAAATATATTTTTGGCTTCTGCCTTCTGGAAATCTGCGCCAGGCTTTGAAACTCCTGAAAAATTGATTTGCTTTTTTATTGCTGCTTAGTCCACACTATAGGCTGGACATATTTTCTTATTTTAATTGAATCTGCCTATTACACTGCACAAGTGCCAGGACATCAATTTAATATCTAGATTTTTTTTTGTGAGCTTTCAAACACACACAAACCCCCCCTTATTTAATATGGTTGGATGTTTCTATTTCGCTCCTCAGAGTTTTGATTTGTCTATTAGCATTACAGTAGCTGTCCAAGTTGTGTGATATTCCTTGGGAGAAAAAGATATAACACACTAGAGGAATTTTTTTCTTGCTGCTGCTGCTTTCCTGCTGTAGCTTATCTTCTTAACAAAGACAGGACTACAGTGGGTTTCACAATCTGAGGAAAAGCACTTTAGCTGAGAGATGCACCAGTGGGTAAGAACTGAGAGAAGATAAACATCCCCACATCAAGAGCACCATGAAAGCGCTCCAGCAAGGAGGGATGTGCAGAGGCCCTCGAGAGCAGCCAGGGAGTCTCTGGCACAAAGCAGGGCTCTGCCCTTCACTGCTGTGATAATCGTGCTGGGGACAAGTGTTCATCTTGCTAAAGTTAAAATCGTGCTTTAAAAAAAAAAAAAAAAAAAAATTAAAAAATCGTGCCAAACCAGAAATCTAAAAAATCCCCAGGAAGCCCAAAGTGCCTGAACCCAGTTACTGGGTGAGGCTGGGGGCAGCAGCTCATGCAATAAACACAAGGACAATTAGGAACAAGAGTTTATTATTTAAAGGCACAAACAGGTTTGAACTCTGTTGGATTGCACCCCTCATGCAACAAGTCTGTGAGTAACTTGGACCATCCCAGTGGTGGAGAAGGACAGCACCAGGACCATGCTCCAAACTGGCTGAAAGGCTTGACCCACATCAATTAATTAAACTTCTTGATTAACTCCTTGGAGAAGGAAGAAATAAGCATTATGAGGCAAATGGAGCTTAAGGTACTGTCTACAATAATTTCCCTTTGTGTAACTGATGTATTTGCTTCCATGAAAATCCCTTCTGCAGCAAGGATACAGGAAAAGTGCAATGCAAGGCTTACAGCACTCAGAGTCTGACTGAATCTAAAAAATTACCAGGATAAAGGAGATTGGTGTGCAGAGTCAGAGCAGCACAAACTTCTCTGGTGCTCTGAGGGGTTCTAGATATGTGCTCCTATTCCTGATTCTGCAGCCCTGTCCTCATCTCCAAATCCAATCCTTTACTCACCACATCATTATTTTGGTTTTTTATCCCTCATCTGTTGAACAGGAGCAGGACAAGCACTGTGAGAAGCCCCTTTACAGGCTGCACAGTGCCTGGCTCTGTGATTGCTGTCTGGGATTGGCAAAGATTGCTCAATATCTAGCATTTTGGTTTAAAATACTTTGGTTCTGTTCTGCTATCATGCTAAATAAGTATATTGTACTGGGGTAAAAAGCGAAATTCATCGATCCAGCTGGGTCCATGTGTAATTAAGGAGAGGCAGTTGTACAGGGGCACAGTCAATCGGGATTAAGGAGTTTCCTCTCGTGCATTACTTTGATGTAAACCACTTTCCCCACTGGATCAGATAAACTCAGCTTCAGCCCACTGTCAGCTTCCAAGCCCAGAACAAAGCAGGGCCTCTACAATCCCAGAGAGAAAAAAAAATTACACTTTAAATGAATTTCAGAAATAAAACAAATGACAGAGTTATTCCAACAGGGTTGTATCATGTACTGGTGATATTCCTGGGCAAGGAGGGGGCAGCCCTGGAGCAAGTACTATTCATTATTATTGATGAATATTCTCAGGAGAAACAGAGGATGTTGTTTAATGGCTTGATCTAATACACCATCAGAGAAGAAGGAAAAAATAGAGTGAAAGATATCCTCAAAAGCAAGAGCTGAGGAGTCTTCTGAGCTCTGGCTGGTCTTTTAATTACCCACGCTGCAAGGGAGGAACACACAAAGAAGAAGATGGCTTCAGTGAAAGTCCTTTGAGAGGAAGTCCTTTTACTACTTGTTAAAGCTGCAATAATGTCACCTGGAGGTTGGTTTTTTCATTAGGACTTCAAGCCCCTGGAACATTTAACACAGACTTGTGCATCTAATTTGCTCTGTGATTGGCAAAACTACCTGTGCCAGGTGGGTAGGTGCAGGAAGGAGCTTATATAAATGTGCAAGGAATTATTTGGCTTGTAGAGATAATCAGAAATAGTCGGGCGAAAGGGAATGTCAGGAGATAATCTGGCCCTGGCATGGAGCAGGTATGTGCAAACAAAACCAAGGTTGGCCAGTGAGGTTTTAGGGAAAGCAGCACTTATAGCCACAGACCCACAGACAGGGGTGTGCTGCTCCTCTGCAAGGTTGGACCTTTATTTCCTCTGAGTTGTTTGGATGACTGGGAGAGCAAAGCCAAATGATAAGGAACCTTGTCAGACAGGTCAGGCAGGTTCAGAAGGGCCCAGTGGCAGCTGCTCATCTGCTCTCTGCTCTCCAATATCGCTGAAATGCTGCATCTGGCTGCAAGAGAAACCCTGAGACACCTCTCTGCCATGTCTCTGTAGGACGCCTCCTCAGGACGGCTCTGACAGCTGGGTGGACTTGCAAGCTCTAGGAACCAGGAATTCCCCCATCACAGCCTCCCACATCGCCTTTTGCCCTGAGTGGGGACCCAGAAAATGCCCTGGGTCCTGCTGGGGAGCAGCGGGTCCCTGGTGACCCTGTGCTGGGCACCAGGGCTGCTCTGCCACCTGTACACAGGCTCCAAGTCCTGCATGCCCATGAAAACTCCCCAGCTGCCTGTGAGGGCCCAGGACCACCCCAGCCAGCTGGCAGGCAAGGAGGCCTGTGAGCAGAGCAGGCAGAGGAGCCATTAGGAAAATATCCCTGGCACAAAGCCTGGCAGGCTTGTGGTGCCAGTGCGCAGGAAGCTACAGGAGGAGGGGTGGCACGATGCTGCCTGGACTGCCCCTGGGGCCTGGGTGACAGCAGGGTCCCCAGTCTCGTCCTTAATGTGGCTACAACTCCACTGGTTCCCATGGAAGTGATGTCCAGGCTCTGGCAGGGCAGCTCCTGGGGCTCCAGGGAGGTTTCTGCACAAGGGCTGTGAGCAGAGACACAGCCTCAGGGTTCTGAGGGAGGTGCAGCACTGGAGCTTGCAGGACTCCAGCCAATGGAAAGGGATGGAAAAAGAGCTGTCTCCCTGTACTGGAAATGCAGGGAGACACTGGATTAGCACTAATTAGCAGTACTGGGTGCTGTAAATTAATGAGCCACAGAGTGACAGCACCCCCATGACCCAGCTGGGCCATCCCTGACTCTGCAGTTTGGATCTGCCCAGCTCCCACCCCGCCAGGCATCCCCCTGCTCTGTCAGCAGAAGGGGAAAATCGCTGCCTGGTTCTCTCCTCGCTCACAGCTCGTCTCCCCCCACTGGTTTTGTTAAATGCAGCACATTTCCAAAGAAGCAGATTTTCATTTCAATAAACTCTGTAAGAAATAGATCAGCGCTAAGGAGGGGAGCAGCCACAGGAAGTGACTTTAACTGCTTGGCTGCAGAATATTAATAGGATGGAATGTTATTAGAATAATTTTTCACCGTTTATTAGAATAATTTTTCATCATGAATAATAAATTAATAGAATAATTTAGTACCACTAGCCCTCCGTTTGAAAGGGTATTTTATTTAAAAGTAGCTTGAAAAGTGGCATTTGGGGAGGTGGGATGGGGAGCAGGTCATAGGTGGAGGAGGTGCTATGAAGCTGCTTCATGCAGGGACTCACTGCTTGACTTTATCCCTTCAGTTTTCCCTCTGGAAAACCCAGCCTGGTGAGTCCATCACTGCTGACGGCTCTCAGAGGGTCTTGCTTGGGTCAGGAGATGGCTGACACTGAGGATTCAATCCCTGGGATCCTGCAGCTCATGCCTCCAGCTAGGCATCACCAGACATCCTCTGCAGCTCCACAGCCCAGTGGAAAGTCCCTCCATCCTTCCAGCAGCCTGGAGAATGGCCACATACACTCCCAGGTACATTTACCTGGCTTTAACTCCTTGTTTCCCTACCTCACAGTGAGACACTGACGTCCATTGCAGTAGTTTTGTGCAAACCAAGAGGTCTCTCTCTCTGTCTCTCTCTATTTTTTTTTTTTTTTTTTTGTTTGCATCTGTGTGGAAGATAATCATTCCTCGGAAGGCTATTCACACCACAAAAGCACAATGACATTATTCTCTCCCTCTCTCTCTCTCTTGCTACTGTTTTACTCTACAACTGACAATTAATGTTAGAAAGAACATGAAATGGAGGAGAAATTACAGCAATTTATCAGCCGAAATTATAGGTGTAGACACATGTCAGCAGTGGAAACAGTTTCTATCAAAATTAAAGTATTTAGAGATTTTCCTCAAATTTCAAATTATGCAAATCCCATTTTTGTGATATGCTGGTACTGTAGCTTTAATTGCAGGATTACCAGCAAGCTGCAAACTGCACTTGTAACCAGGATTCAGCTCTCTGGAAAGTGGCTCCCTTCTCTAGCACATCTTATTAATTCAACAAAGTTCCCATCTCTTTAACAAATTAAATATGTTTTGCAGAACAGGCAGCGGTTTTCTCGGTTTCAATCTGTCACGAAGGACCCTGCTGTTTGCAGAGGTTACTCGACAGCTGGATGAACAGACAGGTTTGAGTCCAAACACGAATTCAAATGCGTATTTATACATTAAACATATTTATACAACAACATCACAGGAACAGCTTGTGCTGCTGAAGTTTCTACAAGTCCCTTTACAGTGAGGACACTGTTATCAAAGGTGGGGAAGCAATTTGGATTTCACCTTCTTCCTCCACGTCTTTCTGTATCAGTTAAAGCTGCTCTGTGACCTCAGGAGGCCATGTGAGCTCCCACAAGGATGGAACTTGCTTTTACTCTAGCAGAATGGGCATGGCTGGAAGGCCCGGTGCCAGCAAACCTTACACTGTGTGCTCCTGAGAAGCTGTTTGATCACTGCCAGCCTAATTAGAAGGTACAACACTCAGGGTGTTATTTCTCTTCCTTCCCTCCTTTTATGTTCCTCTGATGTTGCAAAAGGACTCGAGGATGAAGCACAGGAGCTGGCAGGAGCTGGGTGAGGCACTTGCATGGCAGAGAGTGCCAGGAGGCTGCCAGGCCAGGGAGGGGAGGTTTGATGTGCCACACCAGAGCCTGAGGCATCCCTGGCTGCACTGGGGTGATGGAGTTCCACTCCCAGCATCCAAGAGCCAGGACGAAGCAAAGCAGATGCAAGGAGAGGAGAACATGTTCCATCTCCAGAGGAGAAGCAAGGAAATCTCTCTGGGTGGCTGTTCTGTAACATCATTTGCTCGCTTGCCCATGAAGGAAGAGTGGGGCTCTCCTTGGCTGCCAAGGCGTGGCACTGACACCTGCTGTGTCTGCATCTCACAGCATTCCATCACAGAGCTCTCTTACTGCATCTGAGTGCCACACTCTGGCATCAAGCTGGGGTTTTTAGGTGATTTGAAATGATTCTCTTTCATACAAGAACACCTCAATGCTGTTCAACATGTCAGTGGTACAAGTCACCGTCCTACCAGCACTGGGGCTCAAAATCCTTTCTCAGAATCCACTGGGCACTTATGACATCTGGCTGTAGAAGATCACATGGAATTTGTAGACGCTGGCAATACTGTGAGCTCTGTGAGGTGTAGAGTTTATAACTGGTGCAAACAGCACCAATTTGGGCTGGATTTTTTATGCATTTGACTTGTTCATCTGACTGACTGACTGAGTGACATGTGGCCGCTGAAAAAAGTTGGAGATAAACTAGCATTTAATTTCCCTTTTTTGATTGTTCTGCCAACCAGAAGTTAAACTGATGGTGTTATTCTTAGGATTGTCACATGCAGGCCAAGAGTTGAACTTGATGATCCTTGTGTCTCCCTTCCAGCTCAGGATATTCTATGATTCACTTGCACTGAAGTGAAGTAAAAGGTGTCACAAGGTTCTGAGGTGCATCAAGCATTTCAGTGGGTCAGATTGGAAGGGATCCCATTGGGTAACCTGGTCCAACCCCCCTGCTCAAGCAGGGCCAGCTCAGAACACACCCAGATGGTTCTGGGATATCCTCTGTGAGGGAGATCTCTGGGAAACCTTTTCTGTGCGCAGTTACACAGGGAAGAAGTTCTTCCTCATATTTAGGTGGAACTTCCTGTGCATCAGTTTCTCTCTGTTGCCTCATCTTTATTTCACTCTAGTCCCTGTTCCAGTAACTGCCCTTGGTGCTGGGGCTGCAGGTGCTGCTCCATCTGTGGCTGTGCTGTCACACCCCCAGTCCCAGCAGCGCCCAGGTCACCTCTCAGGTGTGCATTTTGCATGACCATTTGTACCTCTACTACTTTTGAAAACTGCCCTTCCCTGGCTTTCTCTCCACCTCCTCACAGATCACACAGTGACCATTGCAGGATGCCACCAAGCCAGGGCCAGGGGGTGCTCCCAAACCGAGAGGTTTCTGTTTGCATTATTGCACGTGGCCAGCCCAAGACACAGCCAGATGCCTGGGATCTATTTGCATATGCCAGGCAATGTGAGGCTGCTGACAGCCACTGTATCCAGCCTCAATAACCACGATATGCTCCATCTGCTGACACCCCAGCATAGCCACAGCGGGGAGCTGTACTGCCAGAGGCACTATCCTGGAACAGCTGAATGGCTGAACAGCTGGGGGAGCATCAAAGGACACTTTTCATACAAGAGCAGGGTTGTTGGCCCCGTTTCTCATCACACACACATCGTGGAGCACAGGCAAAGGAGCCACAGAAGCAGTGACAGGTTACAGGGGCAGCCTCTGCAAGCATTGTGTCCCCTTGCACCCCACACAGCCACAGAGAGGCTGGTGGAGTTCATGTGAAAGGAACAATCTAACTGGGAAAAGAGGTTTCCTTCAGGCCATCACACATTCAGGTGGGGGAGAATTTAGCCTCTTTATGGATCCAGTGGTGATGCTCCCAGGGTACCAACAATCCTCTCTGCTGCTGTTTGTAAGGAGCGATGGGGTCTGAGCTGAGCACCCAGGATCAGGGGAGAGGCCAGAGGCAGCTTGTCCCTCTGTGCAGGGGTGATGAAACACCCAGGGCAGTGAGCTCCTGCAGGGTGCAGGATCAGGCTGTTTGGATACACATTTTCCCGTGCAGGGGGGAATGGAAATTGCTGAGTGACTGTCCAAGGCAGGGGCTGGATGGGACAGTGACAGGTATGCTCCAGGCTGGGCTTTGGTCAGTGTTATCCCGCTATTTTTTTTTTTTTTTTTTTTTTTTTGGTTTTTTTTTTTTNTTTTTTTTTTTGGGAAAAGGGAATGAGAAGACAGAGATAGGAGTGTTGAGTTTTGTGTGTTCTGCTGAAAAGATTAATTTTCCCTAGGCTTGGTGTTGGAGCTTGAGGGAAGGCTACAGATAGGTTTTACCTGAAACTGGGAAGAGAAACAGAGAAAAAAGAGAAAAGGGAAGGGGAAGAGGGAAAGGAAGGGGAAAAAGGAAAAGGGAAGGGCAAAGAGAAAGAGAAAGAGAGAAAGAGAAAGAGAAAGAGAAAGAGAAAGAGAAAGAGAAAGAGAAAGAGAAAGAGAAAGAGAAAGAGAAAGAGAAAGGGAAAGGGAAAGGGAAAGGGAAAAAGAAATAAAAGAACAATCATTGAGAGAAGGGGGAAAACCAGAATTGATTCTATGATATTTTTTTTCCAAAATAATTCAGTGATTCTCATTCAGCTGGTGCTTTTCTTAAAGACCAAAGAGCCTATATGATAAGCATATTTTACAAATTAGGTAGCGATTTATCCCGCTTTTGTTTTAATGATTGAAATGAATGATGTCGTGCCGCTTGCTGCTGCTGCTGCATTCAGCGCCTGCTGTTCTTGGGAGCTGAAGACACCGAGAAATTTGCATACTTAATGCCGGGAACTGGCACAGACTAAATAGCTTCTTTTCTTTCCTCTGTGTTTGTAGATTTACTGTAGTGCTGGGTTTAATCAAAGGCTTTTTAAAGCCGTCCGTGTGCCGTTTCACAATGCTGAACTTGCATGTGACAAAGGCAGCTATTTATTACTTATCAGCTTTATGGCAAGGACCACAGGCTACCCTAATTAAAGGTGTAGGGGCAGCGTGCCCCTGCAGGAAAAGGCACTGGCCAGTTAACATTTCTAATCCCTCATCAAGGCAGGGCATGGATTATTTTTTCATTTTGTTTTGTTACTGGTGAAGTATTCAGAAATAACGTTAGGGCTAGGCAGGGAGCTAAGCCAAGTTTGGATGGGATGTGAACTTCCAAAGGTGTGAACTCTCCATGTGGATGCCATGGTCTTTGTTGATTGAGATGCTCTACATTTTCATCTGCACAAGACCAGAGCTGGGTGGGACATTGTCTGCTTTTCATGGGATGCCACCAAAACAGGATGAATCATTGGATGCCCCATCCCTGGAAGTGTCCAAAGCCAGGTTTGAAAAGGACTTGGAACAACCTGGTCTAGTGGAAGGTGTCCCTGCACATAGCGGGGGGTTGGAATGAGATGAGTTTTAAAATCCCTTTTAACCCAATCAGTTCTGTGGTTCTGTGATTCTACCATCAAGGGTAAAATGCTCTATGGAGAGAAATCCACACCAATCAGCTTTCTTCTGGGCTTCCCTGCTCATTTCTCATGTGCACATGAGAGAGCAGAAAACAGAGAGCTGTCATACCCCCTCACTTGATTTGGGGTTGAGTGGATCATCAAGAAGATGTAGAGTGAAAAGCTCTTCTTCAGAAGGAGCTTTAACCTCCCATCTCTTATGACCAGAAAAACCACCCCAGAGACCAGACTATGGCTCAGAGGTCTCTTCTGTCTAGTAAGATTATCCAACACTCCCAAATCTAAGAAACTTTTTTATGATAACTAGGCTTTGATTTGAAAACTTACATGCTGATACAATCCTATGTCTTCAAAAACCAGCCCCAGATTCTTGGTTTTTGTTCTACCATAGACAAAAATAAATGCTGGACTTTGGCGGATATTCACAAACCAGAAACACCTCATTGTGGGCATCTCTGCATCCAAATCAGCACCCATGAAACCCTTCAAAAACAGCTACACTGACTGTAGTGAAAGCAGGATTGTCCTTTATTTACTATTAGCAAATTTAGGGCTCCTTTTCAAGTCAGTAAGAAATTTCCACAGGCAAATTATTATTATTTTGAACAGCAGGAAAACAAAATTTTTTCCTCTCTAAATATTTTCCAGCTTAAAGAGACAAAACACAGCGTAGGGGAGAGCAAAGAGCATTAATGTCTTGTCAGGGCTGGCCCATAAAGAGGCAAACTTCATAAAAAGAAATAAATAAATTGCCCCCTCCCCCCAACATCTGCTGGGAGCACTCAGAGATAACTGGCAGCTTGAACAATAACTCCGAGGACGGGAGTCCTGGAACAATGGGAGTGGGAAGAGAGCAGCCCTGGCTGTGGCATCGTTTCCAGGCCTTCTGCACACACAATTGGTTCATGGGAATAAAGATCAAGTTGGACCAATAGCACTATAATTTGGGAACAAATATATTGATTACAAGAGAGTCCCGGTGGAATGAATGGGGCTCCTCGGGAAGCGCCGTTATTATTCTGCGTGCGCAGGGATTGCAGGATGCGCTCTGCCCGGGCTCTGAATTGATCAGCATGAGATTATCACCCTGCAAGTGCAATATCAGCCTGCTGCAGCACTGCCTGGACACACAGCCCTGGGCTGACCCAGCCTGCAGGGCCCCTCACGCACAGGGATTCCTCCTCATCCCTTTGCTGAGCCTGCTGATTCCTATGGATCCTTCAGGAAAACCTCCCTGGCCCGACCCTGCAGGTCGTGTGCTCCTGAACATCACTAAAAGGGAGTTTATCTCCCTTCTAACGTGACTATTTAATAAAAGAAATAAAAAACAGCTATGAAATATTTAGGAGAAAGGGTAGTGTTAAAATAACAGGATTTGCCAAACCCTCTATACCTATTAATGATGTTTTAAAGCACAATAATGGGATTAATTTTGAACTCCTAGCTGCTTTTTCACCATCAGTAGGTTTTAGTTAGGTTCAGCATTTTTTTAACTCTGGAAACTACATCATATCCCTGTGGTTTTTTCCCAATTATTTATAAATTTAAATTAAAAGATAAGACGCACATCTAGGACTTTAAATTCCCTCATTCATCTTTCTTAAAGCAGAAGAGACCCAACATCACCAAAATTATCATCTTGAAAGGAGCTCACCCATCCAGATCCTTGTAAAAGTCCTCCAGTTTGCATCATTTCACAACTAGCAGCAACAAGTCCCAAAATCCTGGAGACCTCATGGTCTCTGTCTTTATAACCAAAGAATATTGACCACCTCTTGTTCTGCCACTATTCTGTGACTACTACTTTAGAATAATTTAAAATCCTGTTTATTTCCACCTCCTTCTAACATGAGCATCACTGCTGCCTTTTCATTGGTGCTTCCTCTTCTCAGATCTGCTTTTGGCCTTGTTGCCCATGAAGCATCACAGTTACTCTACTGTACCTGGCTTGATTTTTATTCTTTTTTAATTTAAGGCTGAGCTGAGCTTTTCAAACTGATCATCTTTACGTACCTGCTGAGAATGGCTTTTCCAAAGGTGGGTGTTCAATATTTTTTGAATATTGTTTTTCCTTAATGAGTCCAACCTCAGGCTCCCAAGGCGAAAGACACCCAAACTGCAAATCATTTCTTAAAACTTCATCCCTGTAGCAAAGTTAAATTGCCAGGTTGCATTTTCTTTTCTGAATCACTTTCTCTGCATTTTAATTCCTTTCAGTTTGACAGCCTTAAAGCAGACAGATGAGGCTGAACCAAAGATTTCACCAAGTCTAAGGTAAGCCTGTTTAAAATGACTGCAACATTCATTTTAAACTAGGAATTATAATGCAAAAAGTAATTTTTCCCTCAATGTGTAGGTAACAGCCTTGGGCAGACCCTTTTGAGAAAACATCTGCAACAGCACAATCCTGATTGAACCAACACAAAAATATTAGCAGGACCACAAATTTGCAAGGAGGTTTTTGCTTTCACTCCACTCTGTTTGAAATGAGAGAGACTCCAATGGTTTTCTGACTAACTAGTCTAGTTAGTGCTAGTCTTGTCCTAAAGGCTACAGAGACACTTATTTTTGGTTTGTGGTGCCTGCTGCAGCTCCAGCAGCCTGATTTCTGTGCTGCCTTGCATATGTTCACCCACAAAAGCCGTGGACTGCTCTTTTGCACAGATCTGTCCCATGAAAGCTGCCATGGCTTTGGAGCTGCTCCACATGTTTGTCTGGCACGTATCTGGGATGGGAGGTGTGTTATCAGGCCAGCCTGGAAGTGTCAGGTGCTGCCACTGACACTTGGTGATAATGCTCCATATGCAGGAAAAGATGGATGATATCGTAGCTGGGGTATTTTTTCCCAGCAAAATGAGAGCTGTAACATTTCACATCTCCTGCCAGAGAGGACACTACCAGCACATCACTTGCAAGCCCAAGCTGGTGATCTTTATGTGCTGTAGTAACTGGCTCTCCAGCATTTCTTTGATGATAACTATAATTCCAATTCATAAAATACAACCAGAAAATATTCCTTGAGCACAAAATTTGTGTTATTTATAGACCCATTTCCCAGCATCTGATACTTCTGCAAAAAATCTAGATACTATCTTTACTCTAGGCACATCCAAACCTCGGAATAAATCTACAATTCCATGATAATCTAAAAGACAAAGAGACAATTAAAGTCCTTGGGTAATCACAAGAGAGCCAAGTGACACCAGAACTGCCAGGAGGATGTTTCTGATGCCTGGTGAAGCACCTGCTCTCTTGATGAAGGTCATCAGACCTCAGTTGAGCTGTACCATTCCAAACTCCTCACCTTTAGTGGACAAAGCATTCAGGCCCCACTGCAGGGTCCCCTCTGCCCACAGCAAGCAGTACTCTCTGTGCTGGTGTAGGGCAGGATAGAAACTTGGCTCTGTCATTGATTTTATTCCATTTTATTACTCTCAGCTCTTCCAGAATATTACAAACTCTCAGGAGACCTTTTAAGACATTTGCTGATGCTTCACTTATAAATCAAATCTCTCTTTCCTGGATACTTTGCTGTGCTCCATCCTCCTCCTGAGCTGTGGGAACAAAATCCTGCGAAGAACTGAGCCCACCTCCACCTTCACTCTGTCTCCCCCAAAAAAGTTTTAAGGGAGAAATTTTCCCATTGTGAGCCCAGGTTTTACTGGTTAACCTGTTTTTTTGTTACAGCTTAACGAGATTTATTACCCCTCTCTCCAGATGATAACTGTAACAGGTAAAGCCAGCATTTCACTGCTCTTTCTGGATCTGCAAAAGATTTTTTTGAGCCTTGTGGTGTCAGGTGGAGGTGGCACCTCTTCACCTTCCTGAATGACAAGGCTGTGTCAGATGGTGCCTGGGAGTGTGGGCACGTCTGTGACAGGGGATGGTTACTGGGAAAGAAGATATTCTCAATCAACATCTTTCTTGAATTGAAATTAAAAGCTGAAAAGATTTATTACAGCAGCATATTCATGCTGCTATATCTAAGGTGATGTCAGTGTTCTCAGCATAATCCTTCTTATGCACCGAGGATTAAAACTCAGCCATAATAAAGTAGCTTGAACCGAGACTTGTCCTCAAATGTTTCCTATTTGAAGCATTAATTTTATTTTATTAAATTAAAAATAAAATCAGTTCAAGAGTTTTGTGGGTTTGGAGATGAGAACAAGGAGGGATTCTGCCTAGTCACTTGCCCCTGCTGCTTGCCAGAGAAGTCAAGAGACCCAGGCAGAGACAATGCTGCAAAGAGAGAAAAATGTTGCTGCTTTTCTTACTTTGAGCATGGGATATCAGCCTATGGACTAAAGAAGTGCCTTTACACATATACTGGTGGTAAAAATTCAAATAAACACAAATTCCTATCTGCACTGTGGCCCTTCCTGTGGTGCTCCCAGGACTTTTGGGTACCAGTTGAACTTTAAAAAGCCTTGGCTTCCTCCCTGGAGTCTGTGTTTACTCTTGAACATGCTATAATCAATCCACAGGTTTATCTGTTGAAATAATACATAAAATGGCAACAAAGCTACTTTGCTTGTGCACTAGGAACAAATCTCTATAAGGGAACTTGCTTTTTTCCAGAGTATTGTCATTTCCAAAAATATCTAGTTTACTGACTTTTCTTTTGATGATGGCCAGTATTTTTATTCCCTAAGTTCAAATAGGAGCATGAATCATAGCCCTGATCATGCTAAAGAGGTTTTGCAGGATTGCTTTTCCCTTTGAGCCAGGTGTAGGGCTCCAGGTCAGGATCCAGCTGGCTGTGCTGGATCAGTGGAGTGTATTCAGGACAGGAATGCTCAACGAGCATATGGGAGCAGGAGCAAACCAGACTAATTGTGGGATGTTCCCTACATTGGCCACGCTCAAACCACAGCCTTGGGGACCAGCTGGAAAGAAAGACTGGTGGCTGTGCTGGCCCTGGGCACAGGGAGCAAGTCTGCCTTAATGCAGCCCTTTGGTCTGAGATAAGGATGAAATGGTTCTTTGAAGCTGAGATAGTGAAAGGAGGGGAAAAAATTATAAAGCTGGTGAGAGAGCTTAGTATTGCTCATAGCATCAGAAATGGCCAGAGTCAAGGGGGTCTCTCTGGGGAGTTTTAATAGGAAACTCTCCCAAGAGCATGTTCCAGCTGGAGGAGCAGGAGGGAGGACCAGGAAGATGGGTAGTTAGTCCTGGAGCAATGTAATACCACCAGGAGACTGTCCTTTCTGAAGCTAAGGCACTGAAATCTGGGATTCAGGGAGACTGTGGAGCATAAAGATGTTAAATACGCAAGGTTTGGGTAATACATAGCCTGGGAATGTCAAATTAAATTTACCTGAACAATTTCAATTTGATTCCTTTGGGGATATACATGGGTTTATGATCTTTAAGCTAAATATTCACATGCATTTTTTCCCGAAGTGTCCATGTGCACAGAGTGCACCTGAAAAGAGCTCCTTTAAGGAGCAAATGTTTGATATTTTAATTCCTGAAAACTGCTCAAACACTGCTCTGGAGGCAATGACTAACTTCCTCTCTGGTTTGTCTGTGGAATTCATAAGTTTGGAATTAATTTAGGAGGAGGGTGATATTCTTGCCACTTTTCAGGGGGAAGAATTGAGTCACAAAAAGTTCTCCAAAGTGCTGTAATAACAGAACCCAAATTGTGATGATGCAGGGCTGGGTATCTAATGCCCTGGGATGTTTGGTCTGTTACACTGCCTGCATGCAGCTGGGGGAGCTCAGCACCCCTCTAAGGCCAAATTCCAGGGTATCACCCCAAAATGGGCAGCTGGCATCTATTAATGACTCCAAAAATGTTAGAACCTCATGTAGGACCCCTGTGAGGGAGGTAGAAAGGGGTGATACATTATCCAGGTGTTTGGAGGCAACAGTCTTAAAACCAGGATGTCCTTTCTAGTTGTTTTTATTGAGATTTTGTGGTTTGGACTGAAATTTTCTGATGGGAAAATTGAAAAAAAAATTATGTAATAGTGATTAGAGATTTCTGAGGGAAAAAAAATTGAACAGCAATCTGCTCTGTTCAATTTTTGACTATTACAGGGAGATGTGGAAGGCTTTTATATGGGAATATGCCTTTTGAAGTTCCCATAAAAATCTGTTCAAATTTGGCCATGCTAAATGCATTTGTGAAATTACTATTTGCACATGCTCAGAAGAGTCTTTTTTAATTTTATATTTAGCAGCTAAGATCTCCAGAGAACCACCTGAGCAGCTTGGAGCTGTGCCATACCCACAGGCTGATCAGACTCCAGCCCAGGACGTCAGCGTGAAATGTGGGATGGGGAGGGCTTTTCCCAGAAGAGGAAGATTTTAGCCCTATGGATGAACATGTGAATGGCACAAAATAGATGTCATTATACTCTCAAAATCTACAGATAGTATCAGTAGAGACTGAACCAGAGTCTTTGCAACTGCCTTTGCCAGTCAAGCAAAATTCAGAGGAGGTGGAGCTGTCAGACTGTTTGCAATATATTTTGAGTGATGCTGCTCTCTGAACACAGCCTTGATTTGGATGAGGTTTGTTGTGTGCATTTTCTGGACAGTCACTGCTCTGATTTTCCAGCTGCAAAGAAGGAACCATCCCAGACACAGTGGTGACACAGAACCTTTCCTCCCACCTTCCCCACTCCTTGATTTTTGGAAGGGCAGCGACACCAGCCTGTCAGCTGTCTGTCCCAATTGGATGTATTAGCTTGGAGCAAGAAGAAAACATCCTTGCTGAGGGCCAGAGAAGCCATTCTTGCTCAGGGATGGAGCAAACAGGACCTTTCCTTTGCATGTCACAGCCCTAGATGTGTCAACACATGCCCGGGTCAGCAAAGGGGAGTTTTACCTGACTGTGGCCACAGTGAGATAAATGCAGCAACACTGTTAAATAGAATTAGCTATTTATTTGCATGGCATTTAATAGTGTTGAATAAAGGTCAGAGTGTTCTCACAGCCTTGCCATTTCTGTTGAGGGAAAGAGAGCAGCTGTGGCTCTTCTCCCCATCCCCAGGATTTCAAACTCCCTTATTTCACAGCCAGGTATTCACAGCTACTTTTTATGAGCCCGCTCCATAAAGAGGGGTTTCTTGCCAAGAAAACAAGAGAAACTTATCTTAAAATTCTCATCCACCATGACAACAGAGACTGGATTGCACCCAGATGCATGAAGGAACAGCAATTCTCCAGGAAGCTAACCAGAAAAGTTTGGCTGATACATTTTTCCCTGGGTCATTGGGATTTATCCACATGCTGTCCAACATGTCACAGGCAGCCCTGGCCATGTGATGTACTTGGTTCGTCCCTTGGTCGCTTTCATATTTCAGAGTGAGCTGCTGCAGATGTACCCTTTGATAATGTTCAATTAGCAGGGAGTGCTTTGAGACTCACTGTTTTCATCTTACGCTTTTCTGTGCACCCCTCACACTCTCTCCAGACCCAGCAGGTATCAGAGTGTGATGGGAACTGGGATTATGTCCCAGCAAACTTCACAGAAGTCCGATTGTTGCAGATGCAGATTCTGCCCGTTCTCCCAGCCTTCTGGTGCAAGTGTCAGGGCATGAGGGTCTGAGGGTGGAATACCCCTCACCCCACCTTGCAGGACATGGTGGAGCTACATGGACTCAACCCCCAGCCCAAACAAATTAAAATACATTAGCTCTCCATGTAGGTGATCTCATTCCAGAGCATCTAATTGCAGGGAGATGAGGAGCCTCCATCCAAAGGCTTCACCTGCTTTAGTTTTACACTTTTTCCTGATAATTTTTGTGGCCTTCCCTTAGGCTCTGTAAGGCTCTGGCAGTACCACAGAAGTAGCAATATTTCCCTAAAAGAGCCATTCCTAAGTGTCTCCTTTGGGTTTTTCATAACTTGGTACTGCACCAGCTCTTCTCACCGAGCTGCTGTGTGGAATAATGTGCCCAGGCGAACATTGTTACATGAAAACACAAATACTGGAGACGCTGACAGATGGAGGAATCACACTGTTTTGAAGGAAGGAAGGGCAGGATAGGAGCAGGAATATCAGAATGAGTCTTGCCGTTTACATATAACAAGCTACAGCTATATTTGGATACGCTGAGGCATTCACAACCTTCCCAACTGCCAGGCTTTCAAATACACACATTACCACCAGAAGTGCTCTTGCTTAAGTGCTCCCATCTCCAGGATTTCCTTTGAAGTATCTGACTGAAGTAATGTAAAGTGCATTTCAATTGCCAGTGAATGCAGGTTAAATGGTAACAGCACAACAGATCCAGTGTTTGTTCCCTGGGCTTTTTCTTTTACCAGTCTCCTTTTTCACGAGGGTTGGTTACTTACTGTAACACTGCATTCAGGCACCTCCAGTCTATTAAGCCTCTTTCCTGACCCTCTGTACAACTGCTCGAGGATGCTGTGAGCTGTATCAGTACTGCTTTAGTACACAAAAAAAGTGAGTAAATGCACCGCTGAGTGACCAGGCTGAGCAGTAAGTGGTGGGTAAACTCCCTTTAGAAATCTGTGCTCTTGCATTTACCCTTGGCTACACCGCTGAGCTGGCTGGAGACTGAGCCAAGCGCTGCGGATCACTTTGGATTTGTGTGTCACCTCCCATACATGTTGATGCAATATCGACTATTTAACCTTTAAACAGAGTGCTTTTCTAATCCATTGGATTGGCTGAAGGACATATATTATGCTAACAAAATAGCCAAGTCTACACTGAGCAGTGAAATATCCCCCTGCCCATGCCAGACGCTCTCTCCGCCTCCCATCGCTGAGCCAGTGCTGCAGCACTGCTCTTTGAAAAGCAACCAAAAATGCAGGAGAGGGAAAGAGATTATCCTAAGTCACTGTTATTGTCCAGAGGTACCTGACACTGTCTGGACCCGAGCAGGATCTTCCTCACCAGGAAGAGGAAAGATTCTGTGCAAAAGTGGGGAGCGAATGCTCCTGCTGCTGAGGCATCAGGCTGGCTTGTACTGGGAAAAGGAATGATCTGGGCTGTGGGTGTGCTGATATACCATCGGTGTGTCAGGGAGAGGACAGGGATCAGCTGAAGAGGGACACAGAGGTTACCTTCTCCTTCCACTTCTGTACCATAAAATCAGGCTGAGTGACTTCTAAGGGTGACAAGAGGAGGGATCACATCCTAAAACTGCTGTGTAGTACACCAGGCTGAGGCTGCCCCACCAAACCCCTCTTTGTGCCTGCGCCTATGAAGCAGAGATTGGAATTGAACTGCTGCAGTGAACTTGCTTGTGCTTCACACATACACACTCAAGAGGATTTTCTTTCTTTTTTTTCCTCTTCTTAGAACTGTGAGACATTTTATTCAGACCCATCACTTTGGAGCGCAAAGGGAGAGAAAAAGGAATGTTCCTTTAGGGCTTTGCTGAATTAAACCCCTTACATCTGAACATTCTCCAGATCTGGATGTTGGCACCTCCTTCTATCTTCCCCATGGCCTCTCTGGAGCTGCACCCATGATAGATGTTTAACATGCTGGAATGCATATTCCTGTGTAATGACTTTGGTGGGGCCATTACCACGAGTTACACCAGTGACAGATTGATACTTAAGTCAGTATATGTTTGCATAATATCTGTCTGCGTTCCCACGTAGCCCCCCATTACCAGTGCACATAATGACAGCATTGAGAGCCACATGACTGGTGGGTTCAGCCCTAGTCCCTGTCACTTATTGCCATGGCACCCAGCACTGAATTACTGAGGGTGTTTAAATAGGCAGACATTAATTTATAGAGTAAACCATTACGAAATGAAGGAAATAAGTGACTATCATTGGCCCTGATTTGATCTAATGGAGCCTCACAGTAAATTGCTAATATTCTCCCTCTTCCACTGTATTTTTTTTTTTAAGTGAGAGAACTAAATAAAAACATAAACCTTTGTTCAACTTGCCACGTACATTGCCAGGTGTGTGGCTTGCTGATGATGTACAAATCCAAATCATCTCCTCCCTGCTACTTCTCCAGCTGAGGACAGGATCTCCTCCTTGAGGTCTCAGTAGAGACTCAGTAACCTGAACTTTGGAGGAAGACACATTTTTTGCTATCTCCTGCTTTGCCATTTCCCTTTCTTGTCTGGGAGAAGGCAGCTTTTGGTTCACTCGAGTGGAAGTTGGCTGTCCATTTCCTGATGGCAGCGAAGAGCAGACTCCCATCTGGTTGATGCAGATGCCACTGTTTTGACTTTATCCAGGTGGTCACCCAGCAAACCCTGTTGTGCCTAATTATTTAAGAGGGTTGTGAAACACTAGGTGATTTTATATACCATATGTGCTAGAAAACATAAGCATCAAGATGCTGTGACTTAATGATGTGGCAACTTCAGCTCCGAATCTTCCATGTTTTATGGCTTATATCTGACCTTTCCCTTTCCTGTAATGCACTTTGTAGCATTTAGCATGAAAGAAGAGCAAACAGAATTGGAGATGGGGAGCTTATCAGCAGCAGTTACAGAGCCATCCTCCACCCTCTATCAAGATAAAACACTTGACTCATTTTAGAATATCCATCCTAGCGGGAAGAAGGTGGGAGGAGAGAGGGGAGAATCTGTCTGTTAAACAAAATTTCAGGATTTGGAGTTCAGAGACTTTCTTCATGGTGTTAGAGCAAATCACAGACCTCCTTCCTCAGAGCAAAACAACAACACACAGGGTCTCCTGTTCTGGTTATTAATTTATTTATTTTTAACCCATGTAGTTTGTTGCTTTGACTTCTCAGACAATGGGAAGGTACAAGGAGAGAAGGATAATAAATTGCATTCCCTCCTTTATGCCATCGCAGGAAACCTTGAGGGACTGTTCAGCAAGCTGGAGCTCTTATCTGCCTTTGGGCGATCTCATTATCAAACCTTCATTTTGCTCCCCAGCAGGAGAGATGGCCTGCAATGTATGATAACCTCTACTTATGAAACTCACACTCCAGAAATCTCTGATAATAGGCCAGCTAAAATGGAAAACCAAAGAACAGGCACCGGGTTTTCTGCCACCAATAAAGACTACACACACGCTCACACACGGAGGCAGGTACCAACACATATATATGCTTTTAGTTTTTATTTCTATTTCTATGTACCAGCCCCATTCTGATAGCACCTCCCAGAATTTAAACCACAAATCTAATAGGACTAATGCTTTCCAGTATACTTGAAATAGTATTTTCAAATAAGCCTGTGCTATATAGGAACCTGTATCCCATCTACAGAGAGGTCAGTGAAATCAGTGGGAATTATAACCTGTCTAACCTGCTCAGGTGTTTTTGTAAATCCCATTAAACACTTATTTAAGGACAGTTGAAAATATGAGCTGTAGAAACAGAAGTAGTTCCAGGGGGTAGGGAGAAAAAGAGGAGAAGACGGATAAAGAGAATCAAGTTCCTTAAGCACTTGGGCACTTTTATTAATACAATATAATAAAACATGATAGAACATTTTTTTATTATTTTTCAATTGCTTTCCCATCATGATGACACTGTCCAGTTAATCCTTCCTCCTCCAAATCTGCCGTTTCTGAACCCTTCATCTCTCCACAGGCTGCTGAGGAATAAATGAATTTGCAGCACTCCCAGTGCAACCCCTTCTGGATATGGGCTAGAGAAGGTAAGAGACTGAGATTTGGGGAGTTCAGCTGCAAATCCCAGAATTCCTGCCCATTTTTCCTGGTTTAGGGTGTGTGCCCTACAAGTCTCTGTGCCCAGCAAAGAGCTCCAGCTGACAGGGGACCATGAGGGCACAGTCACAGCCCACGCCCAACACCTCACCCCAGTGAGGGAGGGTGAAGTTGTTTTGAGCCCAGAAAGGTGTCCAGAAGGACTCCCCTGGATGCACAGCCCCACTGATCCATACATTCCCACTTGCAGGGCTGTGTTTCCCAGCTCCATGAGCTCCCCCCAAGAGCAGCTGCTCTGCCAGGGAGCAGCTTTGCTGCTCTCCACAGGCAGGGGATTAGGTCATGGGAATCAGCTACAGCTCAGCAGCCCTTGGCCATCCCCTTCTCCATCACGCTGCCATGCCAGAACTTCCTTATCAGAACCTGAGAAACAGAGCAACCCAGGCTATGAACTTCATTTTTATCTCCTTTTGTTCTGTACCACTGGGAGATGTTCTGGAATGCACAGAATGTGGTGTGAAGGTACAACACCTTGGGAGCATAAATAGTCCATCCCCTCTCTTTTTGTTTCCACTTTCCTATCAGTAACAAAGGTCACAAATAGTAAGTTGGTCTCCCTCACTTGTGCAGGGAATGCAAAAATATATTTGCTCTTGTAAAACCCCCCTAGGCATAACACACTGCAGCAAATATGATAACATTTTTAATTATATTTTAATATATCATACAGATTATATTTTCAATACCTCTAAAAATAATCAGTCTGAAAAATCCCAGCTAGTGAGGAAATACAGGCAGAGAACAAAAATATTAAGATATGAAGACATTTTTCTTATGAATGCTAAATGGGTCTAATTTCCAAATTTCCATAAAATGGAAAAAAATAGGAGAAAATAATCATAAATAGCTACAGTGGGGCACCTGGTTACCTGAACAGACCTCGTTGGGATGGGTTGTTCTTGCTGAACAAAAGGTAAAAGTGAGAGAGTTCCCCATGTTTTTCTGCACTGGACCTTGGGCACATGCTCATCTGGGGGTGTTTTCTCAAACAAGCAGAGGCAGGAAGGGGAAGGGGAGTTCTCTTGATCTCAGGGTGCCCACCACAGGGAGAGCTCATCCACCCATGCACTGGGGATGGAATCATTGCCCATTTCTCATCTCTGGAATTGCTCCAGGTTCTGTTGCTTGGAGCAGCCTGGTCTGGTGGAAGATGTCCCTGTCCATGGCAGGGGGCTTGGAATGAGATGAGTTTTAAGGTCCTTTCCAGCCCAAACCATTCTGGGATTCTCTGATTCCTGTGGTCAGGCTGTGGATCATTACCAGCACACACACCAGGAGGGTGAGCAGGAACCAGCTCACACTTACTCGTACCAATTAGTTGTTTTATTTTGTTAGATTAGAGGTTTTCATTTCCAACACAAACAAATCCAGTACGTCTCAGAAATAACACACACCCTCTTAAAATAAGTTTGGGGTTTCTGTAATGAAAAGAAGATTCACCCCTAAAGTGGCCAGGGCTGTCTTGGCAGAGTGTGCAGGAGGCCTCGTGAGAACAGCAGTTTGATCAATAAAATCAAGTCTGCTTCAAATGAACACACAGAGGCCTTTCCTTTAGAAATGGGTGAGGAAACAGGTGGAATTCAAAGCAGCCCCCTTTCACAGAGGTGTTTGAGCTCCTCTCAGCTGTTGTTTTGCAAGAGACATAAAAATGAACCCTAAAACCAAGGCAGTAGATCTCTGCTCCCGACATCTTCCCGTTACGTTCCACGCCAAGACCGCGGTTGGATTCCTGGGAGCTGGAAGGAGACAGAGCTCGTGCTCATTCTCCTCTCCCATGCTAAGGGCAGGTAATTATCTCTGCATTCCTGGAGGAATGTTACAATAAATATGGCTGTCATTTTTCATTACTGCATAGTGAACAAAGGGAACAAAGAGAACAAAAGGAAGGGTGGTTTTGCTAACCTGGGCTGGCGTGTGCCTGGAGATGTGCAGGGCAGGAGTAGAGGGGAGAGCTTATTTCTATTATTTACTGTGGATAAAGCAATCTGAGTGACTGTCTAAAAATTTACCAGTTTTTGGAATTAATTATAAATTATTCTCTGGGAAAATCCTTTTGTCTTACTTGGTGTCCCACCATTAGGTTTCTTGGCTTAAAATGGAACTTATTTGAAAGGCCAGAATGCAATCACATCTCCCTAACTTCTGCCATGCGAAGCACAAATATTAATTTTCTCATTTTTTCTCCATTTGGCCTCTCAGTAGTGGCCAGATTTCTGAATTTATCTTGATGACCACTGTTTTATGATGTTGGAAAATAAGGCAAAGGAATTAGTGTAAATAAAAGTACTTAGAAAATGTGTGTGCGTGTGTGCCTGTGTGTGTGTTAGTTCCTTCTCTCCAAAGTCACCCTCAATGCTTCTCCTTCAATGCAGACAAGATAAAATGGAAAATGTTCAATACCCCTAATCACTGAGAATATCTAATCTGAGACACAGCCAGCTCAGAGTCCAGCTCTATGCCTGTGTATTTTTTTTTTTGCATGGCTCCCAGGTGTTTTCCTGCCTAAATGAACAGACACTTTGATTTGCCAAACTGTTATTAGAGAAAAAAAAAAATAAATTAGAAGGTTCACAGTGTTCACACTAACTGCAAAATTATCTCCTGAGTTGCAGAGAGAACAGTTTGGACTCATCTGTCTGAAGTCTAGCAGCAAATGGAAAATTACAGTGTAAGCAAAATTTCCCCTGGCAACTGTCTACGTATGAAACATCAAACTCTGGAAGTGACTAAAAACCCCAGGTCACAACATAGAAGGATCCCAGAGAAGAGTCTTTCCTCTCCCTTTCTCTGGTAAGAGATTTTGCTGAGATCTAGGAGTGACAAATTCACTTCTGCTATATCGCTAATCCCGTGCTTAGTCTTCCACAGTGTTTTCTGTAACTTTTGCATGTCCTGTTCTTTTGATGGGCATGGTGGTGCTGTCACTTCTCCTCCCCAGGGCTCTGGTCCCTGGTGCAGCCACGTGGGTTTGCTACTGGGATCCAGCTCACAGAGACCCAGCTTTGTGCTGAAATCTGCACCAGACACACGCTTGGGTGTGTCTCTTCCCACAGCAGCACTAAAACACCAGCCCCGCAAGGTCCTGCAGACTCAAATTTCCGAAAAAATTCCTGCCTTTAACTCCTCTCCAGAATTTCACAGGTGTCAAGATGCTGCATGTTTCTCTGGAATTACAAGTCAACTGCACTGATACATAAATATCTAAACATCCCAGAGCTATAGTGGCTCCATATGAGCCTGGAGATGGCTTGAGAGAAGCTCAGCAAGCCCAGAAAATGCAGTTTTTCAACACTGTGGACGATCTGCACCTACTGGCACGGGGAGAGCTGGGTTCTCTGCCGATATTGCACAGAAATCTTGAGCAGACACACGACATGCTCAGATGCAAACCCCTCCTGGTGGGCATTTCTGCACTGGAGGAGGGTGTAGACACATCTCAGTTGGGTCCTCAGCAGCTTTAGCTGTGGGGTAAAGCATCTGCAAGCCCATCCCTGTCAGAAGCGAATAACTAGAAAGTGGTAGGAAAAAAAACCTAAAATAAAGGACATTGATGAAAAATGAGATATTTCTGATGTGTCACTCACTGCTCTTATCTGATCACAGCCTGTTCTCTCTAACAGGCACCTTCTTGTCAGTAGCCCCAATGACATCAATTGAGTGGGAGTGCAAAGCATCAACATTACTTGTGAGAACAATCCAGTTAGTGAAGGTTCCTCTGCTGGTAATATTAGAATCAAAACATTCAAATGCACAGACAGAGAGGCTAACAATTCAATTTATGCTGTGAATGCTGAACAGCACATTAAGCAAATCAGTTCAGATGGCTCTGGGTTGTTCGTGTTTAAAGAAGATCAGAAACAAAATTTCCAATCCTGTACCACATCTAAATGCTCGAGAGGAAGCACTAAAACCCTCACCATTGATATATTTATTTTTCTGCATTGCTCTCAGCTGATTGGTCTTTTACTGCTGCCCTGTGGTCCATAGAGAACTACGGTGGTCCTTCACAGAAGATATACCAAGTTTTCCATGTGGTTACACCTCATGTAATGGGACACTTTTGGGGTGTTAATGGTAATATTTTCCCAAATATTGTCCTGTCTTACAGGATCCACAATGCAATATGCAATAAGCCTTCCAGCAAGATTTTGCCATTTCCCCTACAAGCCCAGATTTCTAAAGGACTGCGAATTTCTAAAGCTGCAAACATCCATTCCAAGGATTACTGAGGAGCTTTAAGCAAGTTTGTTATCTAACCACAGCAGGTCATATTAATGCCAACTGACCCATGAGTGCCTGAAGGTGTTGCCCCACCTCTGACACATTGCTTTGAGCCCTTCAACAACCCTCTTTCCATGATGGACCTAATCATGGAAGAAAGTCTCAAAATATTCCTTGAATCAGTTTTAAGCCCTGGCTCACACACTGCAGGGGTCTCCAAATGCTGCAGGAGGGCATGAATCCATGTGGGTCCCTTCCAGCTCAGGGTATTCTGTGATTTTATATTTATATGTCTACATTAAATACTGGACATAACCAGGCAGCTCAATACATGGACAAGAACAACCCCTACAGCGAGAGACCTGGGTGACTGCAATTTCATAGCTGAAAACATCTTTTTCCAAAATCTTGAGGAGATGGAAGAAAGGATCCAAAGCAGAGATGTGGAGCCAGCAGGGCTGGAGGCAGCACAGCCATCCCCCGAGCTGGCAGTGCCACGATGTCCCCCGGTGCTCTGTGCTCCCAGGTAGGGCTAATTAGCTCTTGTTGAGCAGCACATTAGCACAGCGATGCAGAGTTCCCGAGTACCCCAGCTTGCTTGGAGCTACACTGTGCCACTTACAAATGTTTTAAGATTCATTAACCTCCCTCTGCACTCCCCAGCTACAGAGACAATATATCAGGAGAGGAAACCTGCAGCAGTGGTGAGACAGACAGGATGATAATTTCTCACCCATTCTCCTCTCCTCTGCTCTAACACACTCCAGATAATCACACCCGGAGCTAGATCAGACAGGAACAAAATTAACTGGAGCTGGAGCTCAGGCCTCACACATTTCCTGCTTGTATCTACGCAAGGCACGGTGACCCTTCCCCATCTGTCACCTTGTCCTCGTGTCAGCCCCACTCTGACAGCCCAGCTCCACCAGCCTGGAGTGCTGCAGGCTGAAAGGATATTGAGGCACTGATGGTTCTGTGCTGCTCTCCAGGGCTGTGTGTACCTGCACCAGGTGACACGAGCAACTCCAGTCCCATTTATCCAGCTCCTGTTTGTGTTCCCATGCTGGTGTGGAAATTCAAGGTGTGTTCCCACTGTGCCTCCCTCTCTCTTTCCAAAACGCAAAAGAATCAGTCCCTACACTTTAACCATCTCTGAAGAACTGCTATTTAGTAATTCATGTTTTAAATTTATGGAGAATATTACTGGAAAAAAAAAATGAGCCTGGTAATGAATTCTGTATTTTTTTTCCCCCCACAAAAAATCTTTGAAAAACAAGTTTTCTTTGGTCAAAATGCAATCCCCTCAATTTCATGAAGGTTACTGAGAATTATACTGGTCTACTATGCTTTTCTGGACCTGAATTAATAGTGACTCGTTTGACACATACTACTTAGTTAACCTAGGTAGGGTATTACTTTCTTATCTAACTACGTTAATTGATTCTACATCACTTAATAGCTCAATAGCTTATCAGGTTACTTCACTCACTAGACAAGCTAAATGTCTGGAGGCAATTAGAGTGTCATTCTCAGTAATAACAAGTTTCTTTGAGAAGTTGCTGATGAGGTTCTTTATTACACAGATTATAAAACGTATCTTCATACTGTTATAAATATAGGTACAAATTGAAATGACTTACCAGGAGTCCCACTTCCCTAGCAACCAGGCAGATTTTAGGCTCATTTTAGGAATGGTTGCTTTCTCCCCTTCCTCCCCCCTCCCCAAAGCTCTCTCCTGCCTTCCTTGTGATGTGTGTCCAATTTCCTGTCACTCAGAGGTGATCTGTGACCACGGGGAAGCTGTCAGCGGGTCCCTTGCAGTTTGCCATTCTCAGTGCTCGGCTCATCCCGTGGACGTTCCCTCTGGGACCCTGGGGTTTAATTATGGCTGCTGCTCTCTGTGGCTGCCTCTGACACAGGGAGTGCAAAGCCAGAAAGGAGCTCTGTCCTTTCACAGCTCCATACCCCAGCAGCTGTGCCCTACAGGAGCGTGGACACCAATTCCCAGCCTTGCCCCAGCTGTAGGTCTGCTCTGCTTTCCACCCCGTCCCTCCCTCTGCAGCTTTGTTAGCTGGTTCATTCTCACCTGTGTGCCCAAAAACCCCTTAAACAGGGATGGAGAGTCCTCTCTCTGCATCCCCAAATACACCCTCGTGCTCAACAGAAACGTGAAAGCATTTTGCTTACCCCTGCATGCATTCAAACAGTAAAAAAGGCTTCTTTCCATGGATAAATTAAAAACATTTAAAACAAAGTGAAAGATCATTAAATTCATTTGTTAAGCTGTTAAATTCATTTGTTAAAGTGTCTACAAAGCTGAATGGTATGGGAGAAAGAGCCAAAACTCAACACCTCTTGTGCTGTCCCCAAACCTGGCTCCACTCCACAAAGCCTAAATAAGTATTTTCTTACCCCAAACCAATGCCAAATTTGGGAAGCAAAGAAAGGGGGCAGAGGGGGAAGTGGGGTTGTAAGAGATGGGCTTTGGGCTCTGGTTATCTCATCTCACTGTGGAAAAGGAACACTCCAGACTCTGACGATCATGCCCCAGGAATGGGGCAGAAGTATGATTTTAAATGGCAAAGGAAAAGCTTGATTGTGTTTTTTCTTCTTGCCATTCTAAATCTTATTTCTCAGCCATCTCCTGTGGCCAGGAAGGTGGCTGAAACTGCCATTAATTGTGCTCCTATTTCTGGTTCTTTAGGAATGTCTTTTTGGTCACTGCTGGAAAAGCTGCAGGAGCTATGGAAAGATGAAAAAACTGATAGAAGTGAGGCAGAGTGTGAATAAATATTGCTTGTGATCTTGGTTTAAAGGAGGGGAAACCCTGTGTCCCTTCACAGAGGGAAACATCATGATCTTCTCTGGGTTCCTGATGGTTGTCCAGTGGAGTGGTGACTTTTCTGTCCCACATGGAGGCTTTGCATGTAAAGAAAACCAGCAGCCCATGACTCTGGGATGGGCAGAAGAGGAAAGCAATGCCAGGTCATGTTTTGAACGTTCATCTCCTCCACTGACATCAGCACCTCTCTGCCACAGATCCACATCACTCTTCAAAAACAGTTCCTGTAGGCTCAGAGTTTGGTTGGGGAAACGGTGTTTTGATTTTAAGCCCCTGATTCTCATCACTTTTTGTAGAAACACTCTGCTGAGTTGGAGGATAAGGACATCGCATCATTAAGAGAAGTTGTCCTGAGCCAGCAGCTCCTTTGCCCAGCAGCTCTTGTTGTTCTGGAAGCACCTGGGCTCTGTGCCTTCAGGAAGGAGCCTGCAAGGCACAAAAGCAGTCTCCAAACAATCCTAAAGGAGCTATAGCTGCCCTGCTCAGCCCAGCACATTTGTTTTCTGTGTCTCCCATCTCTGGCATTTGAGATGTTCAGTAATTTTCAGAGGACAAACAAACAAAACCCTCGCAGCTCCCGTTAAACAGCCGGCAGCACCCACGGCTCGTTGATATTCACCAGCCAGAGATGTCTGCTACCACAGAACAATTAGTCTAAAATATTTATCAGAAATAAGTGTTGGGGTTTTTTGTCCAAGTTTTTGAAGTTATGAGGCCTCAGATGGGATTAATGGAAATTTTAATTAAGATATGGAAATAAGCTGCTTTCTCCCTGTTTCTCTGAGACTGCAGGGAGTTCACATTATCCTCAACAGTATGTCTCAACCTGCTGGGGGAACCATTTGCAAGATGACTTTGTTTTTAAGTTCACCTTAGACAGGATGTTTAGCTGGGAATTTGAAGTGAACCCCAAGTCCACATCTGCAAAGAGCTGCTCTGCCCCTGAGTACAGATCCACCTGCTCTCTTCCACAGTCAGAATCATGAACCCTTTTCCCACTGCAAGGAAAAGCTTTCCTGAAGGAGGGAGAGGGATTTAAATCCTTTTAGATGTTTTCCAACAGGCATCCTGGCCATCAGGCTGATTAGCTGGGCTCCATTCATAAGGAGAAGATAAACAGAAAGGAGAACTGAAGGGGCAGCAGCTGAGCAGAGGAGCCCAGGCTGCCATGGGGCTGTTGGGGAGAGCATCCCAGAGGAGCAGAGGCTCTGCTCCAGCACTCTCCAGGCCTGTGCTGCTGCAGACAGGACCCTGATGAGGCTGATGCTGAAGCAGATTTGAAGCACCAATAATTGTAGGTGTGATTTTAGTCTCTGACTTCATCCACTAGTCACAGTGCAAATGCCCAACACCAGCAGAGTGAGCACCCTCCTCTCAAACACTGCTGTTACCCTTGGGAAGACATTTATTTTATGGATGTTTGCCCTCCTTACACTGCAGCATTGCTAAGAGTGTGAACTGAGCTTTTTTTTTTCTTTTTCTTTTTTTTTGGAGGCAAAGGATTTTAATTTGAGGCTTGGAGCAATTTTGGCCTCTGGTGTTTGAAGATTTCCCTGGAAATCAGGAAGCCAAGTAGGCTGAAGAGTTAGATTTTTGCACAGAACAGAAATTGTGTCTTGCAGGGAGAGGTTGTCTCAAAATATTGAGGAAAGCTGTCTGCAGGAACTGTCTGGAAGCTTTTCTGCTTCTCTTCCTCCTTTAGTGTCTATAGATAAATCTCACTTTTTCCAGTCTAAAGATGAGGGAAACAAAAGCACATAGGCACCTCTATTTCCCTAAGAGAACTATATTTTTGGCTGCTTTGGCTTCTGGATACACTAAACATTTGTATTTCTAGATGAGCCCAACATGAGAATAAGATTTAAGAGAAGGACATTTTAATTCTGTTTCAAAAGGCAATGAAAAATATCTGATAAAAGTATTTGAAGTCATTCATACAAATTTGCATCCTGTGGAATCATACTTAGGTACCTATTGATGTGGATAAAGGTATCTTATTTTTGAGAAACAAATCTCATTCTCAAAGCTGTTAAAGCAATGGAGGCACATCTGAATGTGCTATGAATAACTTATTTCATGTGAGCATCACAAAATAACTCATGAGCATTAATTAATCAAATACTGAGACCTAAGCATGAGCTATCTGGGCATTTCTGTACCAAATCCATCTTACTGACAAGGGAGAACTGAAAGGCATGGAATGACTTGTCCAGGGTCTCCTACAAATCCACAGCAAGACTGAAACAGAAATCTGGCCATTCTTTTTCTCTTTCTTCCAAACTAGGGACTGTCCTCCTGCTGTGGGAACAAAGGAAAAAGGAAAAAAAGGAAAAGAAATAGATGCATTAAGGATGCCCAGATGTTCTGGACACAGAGGGCATAGGTCAAATCTGAGATCCTATTTCAAAATCTAGAGAAAATTACCTTTCCAATGACATGTGGCGTGACCTTCAACTCCTAATAGTGTAGGAGCAGTCCATTTCTGAACGTTTGCATCATGCATTTTACATTCAGGATCTCTAAATCATCTCTTATCATTTACTTACTTCTCCCTGATAATGAACACTATTTTTCTGCTGTATCTCTCTCTTTATTTTTTTTTCCCTATGTGGGCTGCATCCTGCTACACCCTGCTTTTCAAAAGCACATGAAAAATCTCAAAGCACAAAACTGACATTTAATGCAAGGCTGGGATATAGTTGCTGATTACTGCTTGCGTGTGTGTTTTGTACAAAACGGGCAGACAGACTGCAGAAGGCTGGGAGGCATTAAGCAGAGATGATTTTGAGGGGATCTCAACCAAATTAAACTTTTTTTTTTTCAAGTAAAGCCCAGCAGGGGATAACAAAAATTAGGGTTGGATTTACTAAAAATGAAGTGCTCCGGTGATTAAAAAATGGTTGGCTGCAAAATCCCAAACTGCATTTGATTGTGAAACAGCACCAAGCCAAGATAGGGCAGCTTTAATAAATTGTTTTGCTAATTACAAATATTTCATAGTATCTCCATTTAGACAATAAGGAAGGAACTGTTTAACGACAATTTATTAGTGCATGTGCACAGATATACTGTATTTTAATCTCCTTTTATTTCTTTTTTTTTTTCTTTTTCCAATTGCTTCTTCCAAATAGGAAAAAATGATAATCGTTATCTAAGCTCTTGACTTCCCTTGACTTAATTGCAATCTAAGCCCACTTCTAATCTATACAGATCACGGTTGCACGATTTGGAGTTTAATTTGAACCCCTGGTGAATACATGTGCAGAGGCTGGAGGGTTTTTGTGCGCACACATTTGTGTGCTCAGTGCTTTGAATGTGCCCTTTTTTCCCCCCTCCAAAAAGAAAACCAAGCAGGAAAATATCTCTCTGTATTTTTACTATTAGCACACGCAGCCTCTGCCTGCCTGCCAGGACTGCAGCTTTTTGAAGGATCAGGATTTTTTTTCCACAACTCCGTATTTTGTGATATGAATACAATTCAGAGCTTTTGAAGTAGGAAACCATAATTTGCTGAGAGTGGGGAAGGCCAGAGCAGCTCTTCTGTGCGTGGTCCACAGAGTGTGTCATGCCCCTGAGCTAGGGAGAAGATCCCTTTGTGCTTCACGTCTGATATTGCAAAGCTGTTAAAGAAATCTGGATGCCTAATTCTTATTAGAATGCTAAATTGAGGTTTTTCTTACACATCTTCACCTTGTGTTTGCCTCAGGAGGATTCCTCCATCCATTTAGAGATACTGGGAAGGGGATCTCAATCTCTGCATTAGTGTGGCTCAGCTGGGGAGAACAGGCAACATGGATGAAGTAAGAAACAACGCACCTAAAATTTAAACCAATTTGTATTTGAAGCTCAAGAGAGATGAGTTACCTGTTTTTCTATCTTTTTGATGATTACATTTAAGATATCTGCTCATCCTAGATCAGGCTGAAACCCCTGAGCACTGAAATATCTCTGTGTTTGGTAACTGTCTCTAAATAAACACAGAAGGGCTGTGTTTGTCCCTGCAGGAACCACATCCCCTGCATGGTCAAGGAATAAGCTCAAAACATCTCCTGCCACGGAGGAAAAGATGCTGCCTGCTCCCCTGCTCACTTACCAACAAAAAAGCAAAGCCACATACACTGGAAAAAATATTTGCTGTGCTTGTAGCTAAGATTTAGGTTGATTACAGCTGAAATAAGACTTCCACAGTTTTAATTAGCTACAGGGTGGGGGCCAAGCTCATTACTCTGAAAACCTAATGATGTTTCCGCTTCCATTTCCACAATCAGGTTCTTCTCTTCATGAAGGGGCTTCTGGCATATTAAAGATGGGCTGTGAGCTTGTCATGCCACATCCACTGTTTTTGGAGCAGTTTGGACCTGGGTGTGGGAGAATGGCTGGACTCCATCCTTTGCTCCGGGTCCAGAGGCAGAGGCTGCTTCAGCACTTCCCATCCCTTGCCTGAGCTGAACTCTCCTGCCAAAAGCAGGTCCCCAAGCCCGCCTGCACAGTATTTTTGTCTGCAGCAAACCCAAGGTCATAATGAGCCCAGGATTATCCCCACCTGAGATGATGCATTGTCCAAGCTCCCTCCAAGCACACTCCCACATGCCTGGAAGTCCCAGCGCCTGATGATTAACAACGAGCCCAAGTGGGGACTCAGAGACAGGCAATGAAAAATGTCCCTGCAAGACAGGGAGGCTGAAAGGGAAGAAACAAATCCCTTTGAGGTGCCCTGAGAGTTACTTTTAGGCCCATGATATCTCCATTTGTTGTATCTAAGGTGCCACTTCGCATTTCATGCTACAGTGAAGTTTTCGTTTGACCAGCAGTGATTTGCACAACTTGTGGAAGTTTCTTTCTCAGTGCTGGCACATTAAAGAAAAAGGCTCCATGGCGCTGCAGGCGAGATCCAATATTTTGTTGTCATCTACGATTGCCTATTGACTGTGAAAAAGCAAATAACACACTCTGAACCAGGCAGGCTTTCAGGTACCTGAATCCGAGCTGGTCTTGCTGCTTACAGAGAGACCCTCTGGCAAATGTTTGGGGTTTTTGTGTTTGTGTGTCCCTTTTTCCATAATCCCGGAAAATGTGTCAGACTCTCCCAGTTAAGAAAAAGGATATCTTTTCTTTTAACTCAATTAGAAAACACTGCCAGCTCTGACAGTCCCTAGCTCAGTCCCCAGGCTGTCAGCTGCTGGTCCAATTTTAGTTTTGTGTACTGTCTAGATAGCAAATTTATTGATGAAATATGGTCGTAGGTGTAAGAAAAACTTGGAGGATCCAACACAACTTCTTGAACCTATACTTATGAAGGCTAATGTATATCTTTATGAGCTAGAAAATGCATCTTTCTGTCTCTGAAGGTTTGTGTATGTGAAAAAATAAATCTGCAAAAAAGATGCTGATACTTTAAATGTTGGCTTGTGTTATTGTTTTTATTTTTTAGTCCTGCAGACAGAGGGAAAAAAAAACTGGGAAAAAAACCATATAAATAATTTTTACTATGACAGTGCTGAGGAGACTCAGCCCCAGATCAGCACTCTGTTCCACAAGGGTTTTTCTCAGCTTAAAACCCCAAAAAACTCCTTACCCTAAACATTATTGGGTACTAACAGATGCAATTCCTTTCTTGCTGCACACATAGGTGATGTTATGTCAAGAGACTGGAGGTGGGAGGGGAGAGTGGCAAGAGGGACCTGTGAGTTGGCAGCTGGGTACAAAGGTGACTCCATCCACTGAAATATTTGAATAAACTTCGTGTTTCTCATTTAAATTAATGCCAAACATATTTTGCATTGTAGCAAGGTACTGTCCAGTCCACGTGCCATGTTTTCTACAAATGGAGGTCTCTGAAAACATACGATCAGCTCAGAAGAGATCCTTGGGGACAGATGTAGCGCACATTAGTCCCACAAAATCTGTGTTTTAGAAGATCTCTACCCATGCAGCTCTGAAGCCAATGGGATTTGTTGGAGAGAACATAATCTCAGATAACCAGGACCACAAATCGTGGTAATGGAGAAGATTGTGCCCTCCACATCATTGCATGGAGATCTCGGCATGTGTAGGGATTGCCCTTCACAACGGGGAGTGGAAATCAGATAGGTCAGGGAAAGGGGGATATAGCTCCATGGTACACGAGAAAGAGCTGCAGGGGAAAGAAATCCCTCCAGTTCCATAGAGATTCCCTGAAAATAACAACTAAAGTTCTCCCTAAGGACTGTGAGCATTGGCCAGGAGGGAGTTTCATCAGGAGCAGACAAGATGGTGCAAACTCCTTGAAGTTAATGCTCGTGGCTTTCCTTCCCAGAGCCTCTGGAGAGGAAGCAGTGATTGAATCCAACAAATCACAACCCATTTACACACGGAGAGAGGAACAGGCAGCACTGCTGGCTATGGAGCCAGGGAGCAGGGGAGGCAGAAAACCCTCAGAAGTATGAAAAAAAATGTCCCCAGTGTGTTGGAAGAGAGGGAGAAGTCAGACAGATAATGCTGCTGGCTTCTGTTTTGTGGCTCAGGCCCTCTCATGTTCTCACTGCCTGTGTGTGACATGGGCATGCCCTCCTCATTTTAACTCTTTATGTTGCATACAGTGTGTTGTTAATGCCTGGTGCCTCATTTGGTAGAAGCAAAAGGGTCTGGGCACATAATGGGGGAGGGGGGAATATAAATAAATTACAATAAAAGTGAAAGAAAAACATTTCTCTGGCAAACAAAAATGCAGCACCAGTAGGAGAAGCAGCCACAGCAAGGAGGGAGCAAAGATGGGGGGAAAAATAAACAAGATATCTCATGTAAGGAAAAAAAAATTAAGCAAGGCACATGCTTTGCAGGAAAGGAATAGTAGTGAAAAGAGGGCATTTACATGGAATAATTCCCCTTGGAAACTTGGATAAATTGGAAGGAATGTATCCCAAGCAAAAGTTGGGCTTTTCTGGGAACTAAAAACAAATGAGAAGAGCAAAGAGAAAATGCTACCAAATTAAAGCAGGAGGCAGCAAACTGCCTTCCTGCATGGCTGAATCCCCAAAAGCCCCCACCCAGCAGCCTCCAAAGTATGGAATTCCATGTGAAGGGGAAAAGACATTAGGACTGGGGGGAGGACAGACATGCTGGGTGGCCCTGGTGGCTCTGCCTGAAGCAATTTCTCCAGGAACATTCAGGGCCAGGTCGCAGCTCAGTCCTGTGCTCTTCCTGCACCTCAATCATGGTTCAGTTTTCAGTGGAGGGTTTTTATGGCTTTCAAAGCCTCTGATCTGGGGTTCAGTAGGGAAACAAAATGCTGAGGGTCACAACCTGCTCCAGGCTGGAGAGACTGGCTGGAGGGGGGACTGGGGCAGGATCTGATGCTCAGGCTACATCCACATCCCTGTGCTGACACTTCCCCACCACTGCATCTCTGCAGGTGCTTCAGCCCACTCCTTGTGCCCAAACTCATCAGCAATTCATTGCTAAACCACTCTTTGAGAAACTGCTTTGCAAATAAACTCTGGGCTTGGGCGCAGAAAGAAAACAATCTAATTATTGGCTGCTGCTTATTTTCTTCTTTTAAGAGATCTTTAAGAGCAAGTCTGATCTATTCCCTTCGCAGTTTCTTCCTCCCTGTCAATACTGAGAGCTCATGTGTAGCAAAACATTGGATGCATCAAATGATCTTCTTGCTGGCTGGAGAATCACTTTGGGTGGGTCCAATATTTTTAGGTTTAAAAACTAGTCAAAAGGCTTTAGAATAAGTGAGATGGAAACAGACTGGTTTGTATGCATGAAAAATAAATATTCTTGTCCAAAAACTCCTGATAGCAGCTAACAGCAAAAGGAATGGCTTAAAGGGAAAAAAACAAACGTTGTTACTATGAGCTGAAAGTAACAACGAAATTAAACAGGTATTCTGCAAATAGGAATTTAAAGGCAGATTTCCTGGGGAAGCCTGGGAAGCTCTGAAATAGCTGAAGGGAGATGCATGGCTGCAGGAAGCCTCATGCTCCTGCAGTGAAACCCTGGAAGGTTCTTTGCTCCCACGAGAAATTCCCTGTGCCTTCCCATTGCCCACATCCCTGCATGGCCTTTCCCTGCAAAGGGCCTCACTCTCCCCCTTTTACAAGAGGAGGGTTTGTGCAGAAAGAAATGGATGCACTAATAAAGTCTTCAGTGTCTATTTTCACTAATTTAATCTATGGAATCAAGGCAATTACCCAGCAGAATAAGGTCTCTCAACATTTTTGAGTCCTTGGCAGTGACCAGAGGAACTGATACACTCAGGAAAGGTTGGAGTCAGTGGGAAATGTGGAACATACAGCTGCTATCGCAGGGTGTAAATGAATCTCACTGGATGTAAACTTTGTTCACTGCCTCTCTGTAACCTGTGCTGCCAGACAGCCTCACTGACATTTCCCAATCCAAATAAAGAATCCCTCATACTAATCCTGATTTGACTGGAAAAAAAGGAGCAGGAGGTCTGTCAGGCACCTTTGCTATGCTAGGTTCTCTCCAAATGTAGATCAGAATGAGGATCCCCAGCAGACTGAAGTCAGTGAGAAAATCCTTTTTCCCCTCTGAACTTCTCTGGATTTAACATTTCCACATGCTTCCCCTTATGTGTTTTATTGCCAAGACCCCCTATTCCCCTCAGTCCCTGCTTGCCTGGTGCCAGTCTGCAAAAACGCATGGACTCAGTTTGGAGTAAAATAAAAATATTGGAAAGCAATATGAGCAAAGCCATGGATATGACCATTGTCTTCTCTGCAAGTTCATTTGGAAAGAAAAAGCACAGGAGGAGAGGGAGAGGGAGAGGGAGAGGGAGAGGGAGAGGAGATGTTTCCTGGGCCTGGATAAGTTGCTTGCTGCCATTGTGGATTGTGGAAATGCCCAGCTCCTCTGCATTGGGGCAGATTTCAGAGCAAATATTCCCACCTGCTTTGCTTCCTCCTCCTCTTCCAAAGCACTGCAACCTGCCATGTGGTTTTGCAGAGGGATTGCTCAGGCTGAATGCTAAATAATATCAAATTTCCCCAGTCTGGGGTCAAGCGGAGTGAGGTATCTCAGTCTCTGTCCTGATTCTCTCAGATAGGGTTGTACCATCGTCTCTCCATCCCAATGTCCTGCACACATGAGGTCAACAGAGAGGAGCAACCAGAGGCCTCACTGTCCACCAGCCCTCAAAATCCTCTTCCTCCAGTGTCTAGGACAGGGAAGAGCATCCCACTGCCAAGAGACAGCCCTGTATTACAAAGGGAATTTGCCATCATCATTACTCTGCTGTAATCATTCAACAGCAACCACCCCAAACCTGTGACTTTTCAAGGAGAATTGGGTATTTTTCAGCCTACTTGATCTGCCAGAGCGCTGCAGCCTGGGAAGAGTCCTAGATTGAGGTTAGACCCTAAGGACCTGATTTCCAATATTCCTGCCCACTGGCCCCATTCAGAAAGGGGCTGAAACTTGTGCCTAACTTGTCTCACTGAGCTCACAAACACAGGAGTCAGAACCAGGCAAGAAGGCAGAGCTGTATTACACATCACCTTAGGCTTCAGTGTCAACAATACAGGTACTGTGAGGCACTGCTCTGTCAAAGATGAAAAATGCACTTTATCTCCCTCATTCTATTGAGAGAATTCCAAGGAAATGTGTACATGTCTATATTTAACTCTTGTTCTTTAAAAAAAAAAATATTCAGCTCATACAGGCAATGAATATAGGCCACAGAATCCAACACACAGCAGCAAAAGTACTCCATTATTAAGTCTGTAATTGCCAAGAATTAATTTGCTAATTGCATGCAACTAATCTGCGTCCTTTTTGTTTTATATCAATTAACAGAGTAATTAAAAAAAGCAATCTTCTTGATAGTTCCTCACTGGCAGACTTAGCCCAGCAGAGCTAATGAAAGAGGGCCACCCTTTAACTAACCTCATTAGTATCTCTTCTTTTGTTAAACATTCTGCAAAAAACAGTTAATTTTGCTGCATGAAGGTCCTTGATGTTCAGCTGCTAATGAGGGGGCCACATGGCTCTGACTCTGTGTTTGTTTGGAGAGTGGCTCCATGCAAGGCAGATCCCTGCTCCTGCCTCGCTGCCCTCCCAGGGATGGACAGGCAGGCAGACAGCAACAGTCTGGGTAGAGCTTCATGGATATCAGCAGTTACCAAACATTTCAAGTTCCCTCCAGGACAAAGATGCAGTTTGTTCCATTCTAAAAAACTCAAACCAAACAAAAAACAAAGCAGGGAAGAGAAGACCTAACTGCAAGGAGAGAGCAGCAGAAGAGGGGGATCAGCAAGAAGCAAGGACATGAAGATGGGTGCAGAGCTCTGCCTGTGTCACTGTGCTGCAGGAAGGAAAACCTCTGCTCTCATCACTAAAAAAAAATAGATTTCAAAGTCTTCCAGCTGGTTGAACATTATGTGAACTTTCCTATGAGTAATGTGGAAGTTCAGCCAGGCACTGAAGTCCAAACACAGCCTTCCTCAGAACCTGTGGGCTTGGTGCTGCCCTCACTCAGCAGGATCAAAGAACATAAGCAATTTTTTTTGCCACTGTAAGAGATATTCTATAACATTCCATTGTCCAAAGGAGATCTGTGGGGAGAGCTGCAGCATCACTAATGCAGCAGATATTCAGTGCTTCCCAGGGCCATGGGGTCTTTCCTTTTGTTTGCTTTGGGCTTTGCTGGGCTGGGAGATGCCCTTGAATGTGACATGGACATCCCATCCCACAGCCCATAATCCAAGGTGCTATTCATGGGGCTGGGCCATGCAGTGATTGCTTGCCATGCCAGGCACCCCCTCGCTGTCAGGCTCCTCTGAAGATGTTTGCAGCTCGTGTCCTGCTTTCTGCAGAGCTCCTGGAGCTAGAAAGTCTCGCTGCTGTAATGAGACCTTCCACCAGGAGGCAAGTCTGGCTTCCCAGCGGCACGGCACAGCACGGGAGCTGCTGCAGAGAACACCTTTCAGCACGGAGGGGTCCCACATCGTGCTCAGGTACCAAAGTCACCAGGAATTTATTTCTGAACACGTCAGATGAGATTTACGGGTTTTTTTCCCCTCGCTGGATTTCTAGATTTGTTCAGTAAATTTATGGGAAAAGAATTGTCAGAGTAGCAGGTGACAGCATTAGCAGTGTTTGCCTGCTCCAGGGTCTGGGCTTTGTCAGAGGAGACTGAAATGGATCCAGATCACTCTGAAAGGACAAGTCATTTTGAACCAAGCAGGTTCAAAACCCTCCTCCCAAGGTAGCTGGGAGACCATGGACAGAGACAGAGTGCTCTGTGTTCCTCTTAAGGAGATTTTTGGAAGCCACATCTCCCTTCAGACAGTTTCTCCTGTTTTGGGTGGATGTTCCTCACCACATTTAAGGGAGACTTGCCAGAGAAATGCTGGATCCAATCCTCAAGCTCCTTAGACATGAAGCAGAGCTCATTTCACCACTCTTCTACCTATTACCTGTGTGCTCAAGACATGCCACAAGTAGCCAGAAATCTTCTGGTTATTTGCAAGTGAAGAAAAGGGATAAAATAAAAAACAACCCACAACTGCCATTGCTGTAGCACTGGTGACTTTGAGGCAAGGGTGTCTTTGCAGTGGTGAGAACCAAGAGCTGGGTGACAGTCTCTGTGTGTCACCATGTCCTGGGACATCACCCTGTGACAATGTGTGCACTTGGCTTTACTTTGACCAAAACTCCCACTCAGATATCAATTACAGTTAAGGATTGAGCTGACTCTCTCTCTGAGTCTCTGAAACAGTGAAAAATGTTTGCTACTGTCTTAAACCATCAAGATTTTCTTTTCTTTCCCCCATGCAGGGATGCCTTGGAACCTGGGGGATGGCGGGGCCTGCATCCGTCTGCCTTGGCTTCCCTGCACAGGGAACAACTGGAAGTGAAGCAGGGGAGGGGAGTGAGGTGATACCATCAAGGGAGATAAAAAAGGGAGGAAAAAAAAAAGAAGCCAAATTTATGCTTCAGCCATTTCCCTCCATAATCAGCTTATGTTGTAGGTTAAATGAACCAGCAGGAAGCTCACACGGGCGGATGGGGCTTGTCGGCTGGGAACCTGGAAATCAGCTGCTGGTGTGAGAGGTGTGTGCAAACGTGGGTATGCAAGGGTGGTCAGTGCAGGGGTTGTCAGCGGTGGTCAGTGGTGTGAGGGTGGTTTGTGGTACCAGAGTGGTCAGTGGTGCCAGGGAGGTCAGTGGTGCCACAGTGGTCAGTGGTGCCAGAGTGGTCAGTGGTGCCAGGGAGGTCAGTGGTGCCAGGGAGGTCAGTGGTGCCAGGATGGTCAGTGGTGCCAGAGTGGTCAGTGGTGTCAGGGATGGTCAGTG
>VXBQ01015620.1:271682-301210 GCA_013400175.1 Phainopepla nitens
CAGGGAGGTCAGTGGTGTCAGGATGGTCAGTGGTGCCAGGGCGGTCAGTGGTGCCACAGTGGTCAGTGGTGCCAGAGTGGTCAGTGGCACCAGAGTGGTCAGTGGTGTCAGGGAGGTCAGTGGTGTCAGGATGGTCAGTGGTGCCAGAGTGGTCAGTGGCACCAGAGTGGTCAGTGGTGTCAGGGAGGTCAGTGGTGTCAGGATGGTCAGTGGTGCCAGAGTGGTCAGTGGCACCAGAGTGGTCAGTGGTGTCAGGGAGGTCAGTGGTGTCAGGATGGTCAGTGGTGCCAGAGTGGTCAGTGGCACCAGAGTGGTCAGTGGTGTCAGGGAGGTCAGTGGTGTCAGGATGGTCAGTGGTGCCAGAGTGGTCAGTGGCACCAGAGTGGTCAGTGGTGTCAGGGAGGTCAGTGGTGTCAGGATGGTCAGTGGTGCCAGAGTGGTCAGTGGCACCAGAGTGGTCAGTGGTGTCAGGGAGGTCAGTGGTGTCAGGATGGTCAGTGGTGCCAGAGTGGTCAGTGGCACCAGAGTGGTCAGTGGTGTCAGGGAGGTCAGTGGTGTCAGGATGGTCAGTGGTGCCAGAGTGGTCAGTGGCACCAGAGTGGTCAGTGGTGTCAGGGAGGTCAGTGGTGTCAGGATGGTCAGTGGTGCCAGAGTGGTCAGTGGCACCAGAGTGGTCAGTGGTGTCAGGGAGGTCAGTGGTGCCAGGATGGTCAGTGGTGTCAGGATGGTCAGTGGCACCCGGGTGGTCAGTGGTGCCAGGATGGTCAGTGGTGCCAGAGTGGTCAGCAGTGCCAGGATGGTCAGTGGTGTCAGGGAGGTCAGCAGTTCCGGCAGGAGGAGGCTGGCCGGGCCCGTGCCTCTCCCTCCATGCCGGGTGTGCAGGAGCAGCTGAGAGGAACTGCAATACCTCCCACTCCTCTGCCCGTTTGTTCTTATGAATGCATAATGAATGCTAATGAATTCCCCACTTGGGGCATATGGTTAAGACATATAGAGCCTAACCTTGCTACGAAGAAGAAAGACCTTGATGTTACAAATGGGGGAGGCCCAGCGGGAGCCCAGCAATCCCTGAGCTGAGCTTGGGTCAGCAGGACTCATCCTGCTCCAGCCCAAGGTCTTCTTGAAACACAAGGGCTGCAGGATCTGGAGGGGGACAGAGAAATTTTGTACTTCCCTACTAAAGGAAAGGCAAACATATGTCTACACATGAGTTTTCGAGGCTGAGAGCTGCCGTGAGGTTAAAGTAAAAGGATTTCTCCTTTCTCTGGAGAAATTGAAGGTATCTGAAGGAAAATGTATCCCAGCAGTGCAGAAAGGAAATAGACACACAAAGATCCAAAAGCAATGTTGGAAAAGACCAAAACCAAAGAAAAGACCACACGAAAGCAAAATTAGCAGCAGATTCCAGCCCCAAGAGACTTCTTCTCAATCCCTGTCCCTGCTATCCCATGATTCTCCATGCTCCTTTAGCTGCTTTTAGCTTTCCAAAAATAAAGGGTTTGGGCTATTTTAGACTCTGTAGTGTAACCAAGCCATCCTTGAGGGACTGGAGATGCAGCACAGGAGCCCTGAGTCCACTCCTGAGTCCTGAATTTGGAGACAATGATGTTCAGGCAACTGAATCCCACCCAGCATGTCACAGGCTGATTTAGTGGCACTGTGTAAGCCTGATGGCATCAGTGCAGGTGGGGACCCTGCAGCAGCAGGATTTCACGGTTCTGCTTTGGGCTGATGGGGGAGTGAGACATTTGTGAGCTGATTTCTGCCATCCTTTCTAGAGATCTCTGGTGCTAGCACCTCATGGATTAATGCTGCAAACCCTGGACTGTGCCCCAGCTCTTCACAATCACTTGTGTTTGAAAACCACTGAGAGACTTCTTTTTCAATTAGAAGAGCTAAAACCTTGATTCTACAGACAACTTTGGATCTGCTCACAAAATGCTGCCAGTACGTCAAAGAAGCAAAAATCTACAGATCAAGATTTAAATGAGCTAGCTGAGATACCTGTAAAAGCACAGATCTCTTTGCTGGGTTATATTCCAAACTCCTCCTGGCTGAGTTCTGGGTCTCCACACAGCTCTCACCTCTGCCCTCAGTCCCAAGCCAGGCAGTGCTACCTAGATCCTGTATTCCTCCATGGGCTCCTGACATGAGTGAGATATCATCAAACATGCACCCTGATTGCCTGTACCCAAAGGGTTAGAAACCATCAAGAAAATACTCAAGGACTTGCAAAGTATTCAAAATAATTCTGAAGAAATTTTCACTCACACCAAAAATTCTTTCAACACCAAAAGCTTCCATAGGACCCTTCTGGAATCTTACAGCAGGCAGATTTCTGAGTGAAAACATCTCTTTTGAACAGCTGGGGTCTAAGCTGACATGTGAACTACCTGCTCCATCTTCAGCATTAGGACTTTGACCAGAGTGGGTGAAGGTTTCTCTCTGCCATTTTCCGTCTAACTCTATCCACATCTTTTCCCCTAAACTGTAGCAGAAGGATTTAGATGGACAATTCAGCAGCACTTGGAGGCATTATTGTCCTTTGCTGCCCATCTCAAACCTTAGAACAGGAGCTGACATTGGTCAAAATGTAAAAATAGCAGCATTTGCCATAGCTCAAGACTGCTAATTCACCAATGCATTTCTGAAAACAAAGCAGCCCAGGTACCTCCCTGAGCGAGCAGTGAAAAACAACAGAGAGAGAGAGAGAGAGAGGGAGAGAGAGAGAGAGAGAGCTGGAAAAATTTCAAAGTCCTTCTAAAAATTAAAATCTGAAAGCCAGCCAAGTCCCAGCAGCCGAGTGGAGGTGCGAGGCATTTTAGTCTCCAGGGTGGGCAAAAGCAGCCGACTGCCGTATGCATCAACACCTCTTGACACTTATGAATATGGGGCTGGTGCTGATGCCCACTTGGATGAAAGAACAGAGTGAGATTGCCAGAAGTGGGTGGAAGGGAGGAATGATCTGCAGCAAGATGTGGGGTTTTCTTTAACCCTCTCTCACACAAAGAACACCGTCCGTGTGGGGGCTTTGAGCCGGGCGGGTTTAAAGCTTGGAGGTGTTTGGGTGCAGGTTAAGTGAAGGATGGATCTGGGCTAAGCCCAGCAGAGGAGATCTGTATGGTTGTGTGTGCAGATGAACCACATGTGGACACTGATACTCAGGCCTGGGGAGAAAGATCTGATGGATTTCTTGCAGCACTGAATGATTTGTGAAAAACTTCAGCTTGCAGGGAGCTGTGGTTGTTGAGCCACTCTGGAAACTCTGGGCCTCTGCAGCTACTGCAGTACTTTACACAAAACTCAGCAGCGACCCCTGACTCCTGAAGAGCAGGGAATCCCACTGCCAATAAATTTCCAAGCCTTGATGACTTCTACAAGCCCAAAGAAGATACTGAGATCAGCTAAAGTAGTTCTGTGCAGTAAAAGATCATGGGAACTAGAAGTTTTCAGTGAAAACTACTGATAAATGAGGGCTCAGCATGGAACATCTTTTAGATCTCTACACCATAATTACAAATTCATGTGGGTGAGGGCAACGAGGTGAGGATTTGGGTTGCAGCAGCCTCATTAACAGACAATGAACCTCTTCAATTTGAAATGCCAGCCTCCTTCACTTCCAGAATTCTCAGCTGTCATTTGTGGTTTTTGCCAAATCTTGAACGGAACAACAGAGTCATCCCAACCTGCTCTGCTCCCCTTCCTGCCCCTCCTCTGCTCCCTTTGCAGGTGGCTATCCCTCTATAAAGCTTTCTTCGCTCCCCCAGAGCCACTGGGGTCTCACTCAGGAGTGCTCCTCCTGCCTCTCCATTTGCATGACAGACGGCTCCTTTGCATTACCCACTCTTCCCACAGAAGCCGGGTCCATCCCTCAGGCATCCCGTGGGGATATCTGCTGCGCAGGCTGCTCCCCACCCCCTCCCTGCCCACCCTTGCCCTCACTCCCACACGCTTCCAGCAAAGCACTGCTCTCATAACTTGGACCTGTGTTAACGTCTCCTCGTGCTAACTCCCTCTCTAATTTGTTTGAAATTTCGTGCCTTGGGGATGCAAAGAGTGAGGAGACCTTTGATGCCTGTGATGCCCACCCTGCCTGGACATGCTCCAGCCTGGCTCCAAGCCCCCAGCCCACCCAAGAGAGGGGCTTTGGTGGCCAGGAGGAAGACAGGAGCATCTCTCTGGGAGACACTCGGTCCTTACCCCAGCTGCAACATGCCCCACGCCTGATAACGTTGTAATGACATGAAAATGAATAGAATAAACTGACTGAGTGGCATTGTTATTAACCTTTGTTACCTCAATAAATCACACCAAAGAGCAGCAATTACTCCCATTTCTGACAAATACTGGTTTATGCTGTGGATTCCTCTCTTTGCTCCCATATCCTCTCCCTCACTCTCTTTCTCAACTGGATCCTGGATGGTGCAGTGCATAGCACAGTACGGAGAGAAGCAGGAATAATTTAATACCATCATAAAGGCAGGTAGCAGACAGCATGGGCCTTCCATGACATTCATCCACTTCACTCCTAAAGCATCTACTGCTCTCTTAAATATAGTGGGTTTTCCAGGGGCCCTGCATCCCTGGGAAGATCCTGGTTACAGCCCCTCAACCCAAATGCACAGCAGCACTCATTCCCCCCTCCATGCACAGACAGTGCATTTCTTTTACTGGATCTCAGGAATTACTGAATAAAAAGGCCAGGCAGGAAAAATTCACCCTCCTCCAAACTGTAGTGCAAGGCATGAGTCAAGATTTTGGCCCCAGACCAGGACCAGCAACTGGGCTTTTTGCTCAGCTCTGACTTGGCTTGGGTTTTGTCACGCACTCGTGTCAACACTGATCCGAGTTTAGGAGTTTGATGCTGCTCCCGAGCCAGCTAATTTCTGAGGTCAGTGCCATGCTTTGAGATCGATAACTTCCGAATTTAGTCAGCACAAACAGCCTCGCAGCAGAGTGCTATGCTTGCATATTTAAAGCAGTCTGGGGAAAGGACCTTTCAACAAAGCTATTCAATGAGACTTAAAAATCAATCCTCATTTGGAGAAACTGGCAAAATATTGTAGTAGCCAATGTTAAAATGCCTGGATTGATAATAAATCAGAGCTGAAAAATATTTCTGGCTTTTTTTTTTAATGTGTTGATTTGTTTTCACAGAGGAACTGATTGTGGATATGATCTTTCTCCACAGAAATATTCAGAACTGAATCTCCATAAACTTTGAAAGACTTTCTATAAACCTGATAGAATGTGGTTTTTTGTTTGTTTATTTTTTCGTACCATCTTCTCTTCAGAAATCAACAGGAGTAATTTTGGACATTTTAAAAATTCCCTGGGGATTTCCAAACTCACATATATAGTAAAAATAGTGGCACTATAATACCTACATATCATGCCCAGTCTTGAAATACTTTGAGACGAGAACTGAACAAATGATCTGTGGAAAGGAAGTTTGGAATATCTGAAGTTTGGGTTCTTCTTGTGTCCTCTCTACTCTCTCACTTGTCCCAGGAGCCTGTGTGTGTTGGACTCTCTGTGCTTACACCCCACTCCATGGGCCAGAAAATACAGAAGCAGTGCAGGGCTGGCTGTCCTGCAAGGTGAAACCTTCCTTTTGAGGTTTGCTGGGCTCTATTTGCTTTCTCATGCTTAGATTTTCATAAATTCAGCATGAAACACCCACATCTGATATCAACACCCTCTGGTACAGGATCAGGGTACCCTGTCTGTATGTGCTACACAAAGCCATGAGACATAAGAGTGGCCCAAAATCATTGTAGACCCTCGTCGCTGGGAGAAAACAAGAGGATAATAGATAGGATTGTGTTAGTACTCTGAATAAATTCCTTGTTTCCTCTGGTATAATTTCAGGAGTGTGACAATGTGTGGTTTTTCAGCCAAGGAACTATAAGTATTAGGACCAAAGGGAAATATCCAGCTTTTCCTGAAGCGATTTCTTGTCTCAGTAGCTTTTCTGCTGCTGGATCTGCAGTGAGACCCAACCTTTGTTTTAGGTCAGCTCGAATCTAATTTAGGGAGGAATCTTTGTTGTATGGATGTCTGTGTGACTTATGTGCTTTGAGTTTATTTTACTGGCGCAATCTTATTAAGGACTGATTATAGAGTGAGGACTGCAGCAGAGTCCATGAGGGGATGGGAGAGGTGCCCTTTATTGCTAGTGAGGGGTAAGTGTGTGAGCTAGGAAGAGTGAAAGGGACACAAACTGGGCATAAATCATCCAGAATACCAGCCAGCAGAGCCTAAAACCCATGGAAAAACAAGATTATTTCTCTTTTCCAAAGAGCAGAGGATGTGACCCAAACTCTTGTCAGTGAGCAGTGACTTCAGCAGGCACCAGGCCTGCAAAGAAGCAAGACAGGACCCCTTGCTTTTCTGCACTTCCATTACTCTAAAACAATCCTTCCTCTCCTGCCTCCTCCACTGCTTCAGAAGAAAGAAGGTGGGATTTTGTCATTTCCATCAGTGTGAGGGAAGTGGGGCTCGTTTGGGGCCAAGGTGGCCAGAGCCCAGATTTCCTCCCCTTTCTTTTCCGCTGGAGCATGTGACAGTTCCCAATGTGAGGAGCGGGGGCGGCTGCAAGAGCAAAGTAGTAAAAAAAAACCCACCCAGTCCCACATCACAATGACTTTTCTCGGATGATAAACATAATAATAAAACCCCTCCTAGTAGCCAATATGATGCTAATGCTTCTTAGCTCTGTCAAAAGTGAAAACAGCTCCTTGCTGTCAATTACTGGAGGGACAGCTGGAGTCTCTCCTCTCACTGTCAGGATGCAGACATATTGCATGTCATCGAGAAGGTAACAAATTCACCAGGACAGCATCACCATCTGTCACCAACAGAGACACCGCCGAAACAAAGGGTCAGGCTTCGGCGCAGAGCCGGGGCCTGAGCTGTCCCCACATCCTTCCCTCCTCAGAGCAGGGGCACAGGTGGAGGTGGCCCCCAAAGCCAACCTTCATCCAGGGCATGCAGAGGGGATTTGGGGCTTATAAACCAAGGAGATGAGGTTTGAGCTTCGAAATTATTGTTTCCACCTGAAAAACCTCGTGCTGAAACCTTCAGAGCCTGCTGATGGGTGTCAGCCATGGGGTGAAGCCCTGTTAGGTTCAGCACTGTCCCTCACCCAGCCTCCATGGGTCTGCCTGTGTGTCCCCCCTGCATGCCCTATGTGCATGAGGAGAGGTGTTTGGGCTACCCACAGGAGTAAATGACCCCCAGGGAGGGCTGGGGGATCAGGCTGTAAGTTGATTTGTTCGGGGACAGATGGTTGAGTCCCCACATTATTGAAGTCTGACTGCCCTGGATCTGCTCTCGTGAGGGGAAGCTCACCACCCCAGGAAGGCACTTGCAGCGGGCCAAACTCTGCACATGATCTGAAATCCTGTCAAATGACAAATAATTCAGTGATCTGTTTTGAGTTCATTTCCAGTATTTAACCATCATTCCAAAAACTTCAAAAATTCTCTTCAAAAAAAAACCCCTCAATTAATAATGCCATTTTTAAAAACATGTTTTGAAGATGCTGTTCAGAAGAATAGTGTAAATAATGTAAATAATTTAAGCAATTTTTTTTCTCTACCATACATTGTTGTGCTATTTAAAAATAACCCACATAACTATTCTTTCACTCCAGACGAGGCTCACTTCCAACAGATGATGTGCTAATTATTTTGAGAGCAAAGTTTATTTTTGACAGAAAAATCATTGTACTTAAAATCACGTAGAGTGCTGAGACTTTGGGTGAGTCTGAAAGAGAGATGTTTCTGCAAAATTAGCCCAATGTGACAATGCAACATGTTCACATAGCTCCTGTGTTTGTGTCACAGCATTAATTCGGGATACCCTGCGGCTGCTGGCAAATGCAGCTCTGCGGGGTCCAGCTGACATCTGGGGATACCCTTTGGGTTTCCAGAGTCAGATGGCAGCTTTCCTGCTTGCTGTCAGTTGCAAAATCCAGGACTTATAATTTATATTATTAAATATCTCAGGTGCCATTTAGAAGTTAGCTCATGAGTCATCCTGGTGAAGGAGATGAAGCTACCTGGAATTAACCAGCACAATTCAGACTTTGGTGGTCATTTGAAGGCTGGTCCTGCAGGATTTCCCTGCAAATCCTGCCTCTCCCCTGCTCTATTGAACAGCAATCATTCAAAATAAGCACAATTGAAATATGAGCTTAATTCCAAAAATGCAGCACAGAATGGACTTGCTGCTGCTCTTTCCCAACTTGCACTGCTTCCACTGAGATTTACAGCCAGCACACAGAGAAAAAGCTGCTACTGCAGACATAAGGATTGGTTTCGGACAAGGAGAAATATCCCATCCTCTAGTCATACACCTGAGTGCCAAAATTCAGTTCATACTTTGGGCTACAATAAATAACAAGTGACCCCCCGGAATCACAGGAAACAGCTTTTAAAGAAACTACAATTGCAGCTTCCCTGCCTTTCCAGCACCATTTCATTTCTCAAAGCCAGGATGAACAGCTCCAGCAGGGAGAGGCAGAGCATGGAGCTGGGAAGCTGCATCCACCATCCTCCTCTCCACCCTTCCATCTCCCCACTGCCCATGGGCTGCCTTGGGGTTTCTCACTTGATTCTCCTCCAAAGTCGTGTCAAGACTGCTGTGAAGTGGAAGTCATGGGATATTGCCAGAAACAGGGTGGAAATTATATTTGAGTTGTGTCTGGTGGTCCCCCCTCCATCCCTCCCATCCTGAAATGCCTGTGTCCTTTCCTGCAGAAATCAGGAGGTGTTTGGGGGAGCTGGGAAACTTTCATGCTCAGAGTCATGTAAGGCTGCAGGAGTGAAAGGGGGAGGTTTGCAGACTGGTCTGGGAGAACCAGTTTGTGTTTGGGAAGGGAAAGTGGTGGTTGTCCTCATTAGAGAGCACAGAATGGCCCCATGTCTGTCACCATGAGCTGAGGGCTGAGGCTGTGACTGCTGCCATCATCCAGACTCACACTGGTGTCTTCTCCTGAGGAAGACAGGTGGGACTCACTTGTTATATAACTTCCACAAAACCCACTTTCCTGAACTCCCACCATTCTGGAGGTGGCTCTTTGGCAGATTTTTAGGTGGACTTTGGTCTGCTACCCTCACTATTTAAATTTTGTTGAGAAAAGCAGACAGCCAAAAAATTCACTGGCAGTTCCACCACCAAAGCCTTTCAGGACAGTGGTTTCCAGTACCCCAAGGAAGAGCTGTGCTCTGGATCTCCACAGGGAAGCTAAAGCCTTTGGGGAGGCTGTGATAGAGCAGGCAGGTGAGCTCTGAGATATTCTTCTACCCTTCAGGAAATCCTTCACCCTAATCCCCACATATGAGCAAATCCCTGAATCCCTCCAAAGAAACAAACCTGGACACTTTTCTGAAAGTCACAAACTCACCTCTAAATTTGAACACAATCCTGCCAAAAAAACAATCTCAACATATTCATTTAGGCAATCACATCAAGTGCTGCTCCTTGAAGAATGTCCTGGTCTGCTCTGAAGACCAGGTTTAACCCATGAGTTGCAGGTTTAATGGCACTGAAGGATGGGGGCTGGGACACCCACTTGGGACTTGGACAGGATTTTAATTCTCTCATTTGCCGAGGTTTTGTCAAAGTGAAGCAAATCTTACTGTGGTTACCCAGCTTGGTTTGCCCTGTGATAAGCTTAGAGTGGAATGAGGGTATTTTATCTTTATGTCTAAATAAGAAAAAGGCCAAATGAACCAATGCTCCCAGTGCCCCTCCCTGGCTCGGTTCATGCTGGGCGCTGACTTCACAGCCAGTGCCTGCTGGCTTTCACAAAGCCCTGTGCAGCTATTTTGGAACTGGAGCTGATCTTTATGCATTAACATGGACCCAGATTTTAGAAGAAAACTCACATCTCCTTTGAGCCACTGCTCAGAACATTTTGCTCTCTCGCTGAGCCCTGTAGCCGCTACCAGCAAAAGGGACGTGAGAAACCCAAGGCTGCTCCTTTATTAAACAGAGCAGAAAACTTTGAGAGAGAAAAAACTTAGCTTGAAAGCAATATCTGCACTTAGATATTGTTTGGAATGTTTCTGCAATATAGAGACGTTAAAATACAGCCTGAGCTGTTGTCCTGAGATCACATTTCAGTGGTGCCCCCCATCAGATGCTACAGCAGGGCTTTGTCTGTGGCACTGCACAAAAAAATTGCTTCTCTCTCCAGTGAAACGTGTTTGTCTCTGGGGTGGAAAGAGCAGTTGATAAAATGCAGCTGTTTCATTAGTTTGGACGGGGAGTGGAAAAAAAATTGGAGAGCTACAAGGGAAAGCCAGGTGGGAAGAACCTGATCTGAGGAGCTTTTCGAAGGAAAGATTTTTTTGTTTGAACACAAGTAGCTTTTCAATGTGGATTTCTGGTGCTGGCAGCATTTTTCTCTCTGAAAAAAATGGTGACATTTCCATTAAAACTTTTAATTTCAACTCATGATTTAATTCAGTCCATAAAAATCAGCAAATGTTATGATTTATCTCTTTGAAGTCATGCACATATTTGAAGAAAAAAATGAAATATGTCTAACACCGTAGAGAGTTTTGGAAATTCTGGGTTTTCCCAGTCACTTGATCACCTATAGTAAGCAACAGGCAAACAGAAAAGGTGCAGTTTTAACTCTGAGGACACATAAAGGGGGAAGAGTTTAGATCAGGGGGTCATGAGGGACTGCACACAGCTGAGCCAAGGCACACAGGTTTGTTCAGAGACCTTTTACAAACTGGGAATATTTTCACCACAGTTTCTATACAATGTGCCAAAGATGTGTATGGGTGTAAGTGGTGCTAGAAAACAGGGTTATCCATTAAACAACAAACCTGTCTCCTCTGGCCTCAACTTATCAAAGACGCCTCCACCAAAGATATTTAATGAATAAACACCAAAAATACCTCATGACTAGACACAGGAGAGGCACAGACTTTGTGTAGGTCATGAATTCTGTGAGTCTGGGGTACGACCCACACTTTGTGTTTCCTGCATCCTTTTTATCAGTGGTTACTGATAAAAACAGATTTTCTAGGAATGCAATTGTTCAGTCCTCCTATGGGACTGTAATGCACGAGTTGAGCAGCTGAGGGCAACGGGCCCAGAAGTATTTTACTGTTCTTTGAATATCCACAACGATAAAAAGTGATGTACACAATGAAGTGCATTTGTTACCAATTAGCTTTTCTTCCTTAGCCAAACAACAAATCAGTTTTCTAAAACATCTGAGGTATTAGAGGTGTGTATTTCTGGGATTTTTGTTTTGGCTTTTTTTTAGTCATTTCCCGAGTCAAGTCTAAGAGACTTGGCTCTGCTGACATCCAGTAGAGAGAGATTCATTCTCAAGACTTGGGGCAAGATTTGTCAAAGGCAAAATGAGGAGATTTTTTTGACATTTCTCCTTGGTGCACTGGACGAGCACTTGCACCACAACTGCTCTGGAACTGAAACCCCCTCGTTTGCTCCAGCTGACATGGTTCACAGTGAGATGTAGTGAAGAAGCAGCACACATTTGCACACTAATACTGGACAAATCACCAAGTACACAGCCAATGATGGCTTGGTTTAAATTACTGTTTTTCCATAAATGTAGATACATATCTGAAATTCACCGTTACATTTTGCATCCAACGTGAGATTTTTTTAAAGTGTCACAAATCTAGATGCAATTTACACTAAAAAACCCCCAAAAATTTAAATACCCGATGCACTTCGGCAAGTTCAAGCAAATTCAAGAAATCCTTATTACAGTTTTAAGTTTTACTTGCAGCTGAAGTACAGTCCTTTTCTATCCAACAGACAGGGACTAACCACTTCTACACACTCAAAAATGGACATTTACTGCAATTTAAAAAAATACCTGAAAACCTGAGGATGCATATGCACATAGTGGATTTTTGAAAATTATTAAACATCTTTAAGAACAGCTACCTGCCACAAGTTCTGAACGTTGCAGTAGACATCTGTATGAATTTTCAGGTAGAAAAGTGTTTCTATAAACACAGGTTACTATTTGTAGGGATAAATACAGAAGAATCTAGAAAAACACACTTCTGAAGATGGTTGCTTTTGAGAATATTTTCTGGAGTCCTCCAAAATTTTAACATTTAGAATGCTTTGGTAGAATGTAAAAGACAAAATGGGTGCCTGGACCTTCCTCAGGTTTTCCTATCAAGTAGCTCCACCAAATTAGGAATTTAAACTGAATCTGAAACAGCACTTAGTCTGCATTTACAGACGTATTGCCCCAGGATAAGAGATGTAATTCTCTGAAATGAAGAAAATTAAATCATTACCCTCTTCACCCAAGCCTTTTTGCTGTTGGAAAGTTAGTTTTGCATTTAATGAATATGGGCTCATGTCTTTCTAATGAGTATGAGATAGCTGATGTAATTGAAAACTTAAGCAGGGAAAAATCATTACAAGGTTTGGTTGTGGTTTTTTTTTAATTAATTTATTTTGTATATTTGTGTTATGAGTGATAGCTTCCAGTAGAGCAATGGGGATGGAAAACCACAATGTACTCAACAGGCAATTCAAATGCATGTGTTGTGATAGGAGATTCCCCATTTTTACCTGCCTGAAGGGAAGCAGCTGGAGGAGAGTTTTCTGCTGTACTTCCCTGTGTCTCTGGGAGATCCTTGGCACCTCCTTATTCCCACCTTCCTCCTACTCCTGGCCATCATGAACTCTTTCTCATATTTTCTGTTCTCCCTTTCTTTCGGACAGGAAACACCTCCTCTGCCCCTTATTCTTCAATTCTGCCAACCACTCTGACATTTGGGAAAGGCACCCTCCAATGGAGAGGTGGGCAGGGGATAGCAGCTCCTGGGCTGGCTTCCCTCCACAGCCCCTCAAAATTCTCCTCTCCCACACTGGGATGTATTTCAGGCTGGGGTTTTATCTTCCTGAGGGCCAGGAGCTGAGCAAGAGCCCAAGGAAATCCAGGGCAGAGCTGCTCAAGGGCTGTATGTGTCTGGGATTGCAGGATGGGACCTGGGAAAAGGGACACACTCTGGCCTCCTCTGCTCATTGTTCAGTCCTTCAGCCAGTGAGTCCAGTGCTCCACAGGCTGATGGCACTGATTGTCACTGTGTTCCCATGCAGGAAACTGAGGAGAGAAACATGAATTCTTAATAATAAAAGGACATCCGGGGGAAGGGCAAAGAAGGTGCTGGGGAGAGAGGAAGGTGGTTCATGAGGTCAATGTGATTAATAAAAGATCCATAAATCTCCACCATTAACAGGCGGTGCTTTTCTCCATCTTTTTTTGATATCTCTCCCCAGGTTTTGATGATCCCCATCAGCTCTCTGCACATTTACCTCTGGAGGCCAGCCTTCATCCACAGGTCCATATATCATTTCCAGACACAGATTTTGCTTTTTAAGCTTTTTGTTTTCCTTTGATCTTTCACCAATAATTAGATAATTTTTGTGTCTCCTTGCTCTCCCATGAATAGCTTTTCTCGGCCTCCACCATCCACAGCAGAATACCTGTCATTAACCCCAGTTTAAACCCCGATATCATCCTCCTGAGGGTTCTTTCCATGCTTCCTATACAAAAAAAATTCATCCTCATGCCCATTTCAGAGACCATCCTTGAGATATCATCTTGAATTTCAGGAACAAAATCAAAAGAGAGAGGAGATAAAATTATTCAGAGAAGTTCTTGTTGCCAGGAATTTTCCTGGAAAGCCCCATTTGCCCCATTCTTTGGCTATTGCAAGGACCATGGTTAGCACCAGGCTCTACATGGTCCTCAAGGAAGATTTCCAAAGCAGCTGAGAGAGCAAGTTAAGAAAAGGCATTTCTCTGCACACTGCAAAACTGATTGAAGGCTTTCCCAGCCTGCAGCTTTTCCCTCCTTCCTGCCACCAGCCAGGAGTGTGTGAGTGCTCCCTAATCAGTTCCACGTGGCCATCCATCTCCTACCTGCACTCCCTGGCTGTCTAAACTAACCTGGCTGATTCTGCCCGGAGTGGATTAGGGAGTGCACGTCCCATCGCTCCAGCCCGCGGGGCTGGTAATAGACAGCTGGGGAAAGTTAATGTCTTCAAGGAGCATCACTTGATCTGGGATAAATGTCTGAAACAGTAGCCAAGGGTTATGTCCTGATCCCAGCACACAATTTATCCACAAATTGGCTTCCTGAAAAGAGGCAGGAGTAGAAAAGTGCCTCTGTTTCCAGGCAGATCGAGCTGAGACACGAGAAGGTTGCAACTCTGCTCCAGAGCTAGATCCGGGCAGTGATTTTTTCTGCTCTTCCTTTCCACAAACGCCCAATTTAAAACCAAATGTCAGTCCCTACTCAGTGTTCAGATTAGAACAGACGCATCTGGAAACCACGCATTGCCCTGAAAGCCACCCAAGCTGGCTCTGAAGTTGGAGACGAGGGTGGAATGTTCTTATCCTGGAGCCAAGGCTGTCGCTGCGCGAGCACAAAAGGCAGTTGGTAGGACATCAGCTTGTGGGAGTCTCCTTAGTTACCATAAGGAAAAGTTAAATGTCACAGTCTCCACTGGATCAAAACTACAAGAGCAGAGATTATTTATTTGAGCTCAGATCTGGGCTTAGCTGCTGATCTGAACGTGAGGATGGAATATGGAGCTTGCATGAAAAGCAAGTTTTGGTTTCTAAGGTAAAACTGGAGAAGTCAAGGCAGCAAGTTTCAAATGAGGTTGGGAGACTGTGGCCTCCCTGATCTATGATTTAATTTATCTTCATCAATATTTTAATGTGTGGTTTGCTCATATGAGCTAAATTTAACTAACAAATTCTGTATCTGAAGAGAGAAGAGGCATAATATCTGCAAAGCAGTGATTCTGATCTTCCTCTCATGTCAGCTTTCTGGTGACCTCAGTGTGACATGGGCAATATCTGCCACAGGGGAGTGAGGTGCCATCTCTCTGAGATGGGATTTGCAGGTGCAGTGACCCACATGTCCTACACCTAACAGGCAGCCCCTAAACCTTGCACCTCACTCTCAGGTCTCTGCTGACCAGAAACAAATCAAAAGAAAAGCCTGGTTGAAGTGTTATTGGCAGTTTAAGAAGATGCTAATACCACTGCCAGCACTGAGACCTTCACAACATCTTTTTTTTTTTTAATAGCCCCAAACCCACCCTTTCAAAAGTCAGCAGCACTTTAAAGAGGCAGAGCAAAGGAAATGGTGCTCATTATTCATTCTTCCACGACAACACTACAGGGTGATTTCTGCTCTACACCTTTTTGCACAATAGTATGCAATTTAATGATACAGACCAAAAGCTGATCTTAGCAACATCTTTTCTAATTCAGTGGAATTAAGGACACGGTTGGTAGTTGACAGAAATGAGCGACTGAACCACTTCAAAAAAGACAAATATATCTCAAACCTCAGTCAGGCTAAATACAACATTTTCTGCAAAGGGCTCTGTAGATCACATCCTATCTATCCTCAATCTAAAATACCTTTTAACTTTCTGTCTGGCCCACACCTATCAGTTCAGAGTGTTTTCACCCAGGACCTTCTTGTCTGTAAGAACTGCTCTCTGAGGAGCAGGTTTTACAGATGGAAAGAGAATGGAGACACAGATGCCTGGTTAGTAAACTAAAAACACAAAACAGATGAGGATACTGATGGAATGCCAGAGAGTCTTTCTAAAAATTAGGAGTCATAGACCACCAGGTGTTTAAATAAATGTGGTGTATCAGCAGATCCAGCTTTCCAGCAGCACTCAGCAGGCTGGGTGCTGGATACACAGTGGGCACTTCACTAGGATTGTGTTAGGTGCCAGGAACTCCTCTGAAAAAGTCAGATTATTATGTGAATGCATCAGCTCTGAAGCTGGATGTTTCTGCAGGTCTAACATAGAAAAAAAGAGCTTGAAACTGAAAACCTGTATGGATATAGCAGAGAGTTAATGACATGTTAAACAGGGGATGCAGGCTTCTTTTATGATAAAACATGTCCAGAAGTCCATGAATGAGTTTTGTATTTGTGCCACCAACTATAAAGGCTGGTTTTAAGAGTCATTCAGGTCACTTCTGCTGTCACTTTTTGTGATGTACAAAGCAATGTTCCCTGCTAAAGGGACAAACCTGTGACGTGTACCTTTCTGGAGATGCCTGGTGAACACATTACTCAAAGTTTACCAAATCCATCCATGCTTTTATATATCTGGACTTTGTGACCAGATTATCTGATCTCAGATTGCCTTTTTCTCCCCATGTGGGATTTTCCAGTTCTTTGACAACTTTTCAGCTTCTGACATTGCATAACAGGACAGTCTTGCTGTGGCATCCCTTCTCAGGAGGGCTTTACTGAAATGTCACAAGGATTCCTGGCTTTTCTGGATTTGAAGGAGCAGTGCCTTTGCCATATCATTGCCAGAAGAAGAAGAATTTCTGAGCACTGGTAGGAAGCAAACTGAAGCCCCGCAGAAGGGATAAAGCTGCCCAGTGCTGCAAGTAGAAGCCAACTCCTTGAGAAAGATGTTCAGAATTCAGGCTGGAGGCACAAAGAGGATGAAAAATGCTGCTTGTTGAGGAGGAGGTGGGGAGAGAGGAGGAATGCAATTTGTGAATAAAGAGAGGGGCCTCATTCCATGTGGCTTTGCCTCTGGATAAGCATCGGTGGCCATCTTCTCCCAGCCAGAAATGTGCACCGTGACTCTCTCCAAACCACACGACGTGCTCTGAGTCCTGAAGTTTCCATCTGCTATCAGATGGAAACAGAGATAAGGCCAGTCCAGAAGAGATCACCTTCCTAAGGTGGAAGACTTTGCTTTCTCCAAGAGCTATTCATGAAAACCACATTTGACACAGGAACAGACAGCAAACTTACTGGGAAATATTCTCTTCAATGGAAAACTTTGCTCACGGACAGAGCGCTACATCTCTTCACAGAGCACCTTAAAAATTCCTCTGGAATCATTATTCTTAAAGGGATTCATTTTGGTGCTGATGGGGCTGCCTAGAAGGATATTTTCAGATCAATCTATAGATATGAATGATTCCTTTGATTTAAAAATAAAATAAATAATGCTTTGGGGGTTGTAGGCCATGGACAGGTTTCCTTTTTGAACCAGAACTGCCAGTGAGGGGCTGGCACCTCTGGGCTGCTGTTTGCCAATCCTTGCTATGACTGAGGAGATGACAAGCACTGTCAATTTCCCCCATGCAAATGCCTCAAACCTGATGAGGCCAGGAAATTTCATTATTGCTCAGGAAAGTCTGGAACTTGAGAGTTTTGACAGCAAACAGCCCAGCCATGCTCTAAAAGAACAAGAAGCAAAAGCTGCTTTTTAGGTGCGCTGATTTTTTTAGCTGTCGAGAGAAAACAAAGAGGAGAGCTAAGGTCATCGAGCAGGTCGATGGCAGGAACAGAAACAGAACAGATCTCTCTCCTTCCCAGCTGGTGTCCTACTCACAACAAGGTCTCTCCAGCTGAAGCAAAGCCTGTGCTAGAAACTTTGGCCCCATACATGCAATTTCCTTCCTCTGGCTTTCATTTAATAAATGGGATACAAGGCTTACTCTTGTGCCATTGTATTAGTTTAATGTACATTTATTTTGTATACATTATCTTTTCTTTCAAGCACTTCAATATGTCTGAAAATAAGAGATAAAAAGGGATAACACATTAGACATGGCAACTCCCAGAGAGGCAGGCAGGGTGTGAAGAACACTGAATTCCCTCATGATATTATTATATTGCCTTCTTTGCTGCACAGTGTTACAGTAAGTAAGGGGATTAGCTGCTTGTCTCCCAATATATAGATGAAGAGAAGAAAAAAACGGCTTTTGTTTCGGTAGTTCTTTTCGCCTACAGGAAGAAAAAATCCTGCTTATTCAAAATACTCTCCTTCTGCTGCATCACCCTCTTTTCTCAAGAAACCATCTCTGTCTGACCAGAGGGAGAAAGGAGCAGGTAAAGAAGCTGGAAAATGGCTCAGATACTCGTCATCATAACTACACATGCAGGGTAGGGTAATAAGCCTTAAGTGGACATTGCCCTTTGGAGCTGACACATCTCCCAGGGCATGTTTCTATCCTGGGGCTTGGAACCCTCTTCCTTATTCCCTTATTCCTTCAGGGAAAGCCAAAGAGGAGAGCATCGCAGAACCTGGAGAGTGTTTAGGTCCTGTAGTAAGAATAAAGTTAGATTCTGGTCAAAGTGTGTGTCTGTCACCCTGAGAAAGGTACAGGCAAACTCTTGAGTGCTTTAAAGCTTCCCCTAGACAGCGGCTGTTGAGGGAAAAGTGAAGGGCAGGGTTGTGCCACCTCTCCTGCTTCAGGAAAGAATGCACAGAGCAACAGGAGGAACCTCCCCATGTATGAAAGCTGCACTCATCCCGAAGCAAGGAGGTGCAGCACAGCTGGAGAGGTCGGGGCAGCACTGGAGCAGTTCCTGGGGAGCTGGGCCAGCACAAACTCCAGCACGAAAAGTCCCCTCGTGCGGAAGGCAAGCCACAGCAGCAGATACCACGAGAGAAGGAAGAGAGATCGTTCCCAAACGTGCCCAGCTCCCTCCAGGATCAGGTCCTCTCACCTGACGTGCCACTCAGCCTGGTGTCTGACCTAGCAATTAAGATGTCCTACCTTGTCTATTAAGTGTGGAAAGCCTCTCTCTCTTTACCCCAAACATTAATTTAGAAAGCAAAATGCCAGAGTGACTGCCTCTCCCGGGTAATTTTTCCCCCTTCAGATTCCCTTGCTTCCTTTATTTAGTGCCAGCAGAAAACAATATGGTTTCTTTCATTGTCTTCTATGAAGACTTCCAAGCGAGGGGGGAGATTATTACTGTTCCAGCTTGTGACGACATAATAGGCTCCTGTCCCAGAAAACAAAAGTCTTTGCAAGATGAAAAAGAGACAAGTCCTACTTATGATGTCACTGAGAAGACAGTAATAAAAATAAAGAAAGGAAGGGGGGGAAANATAACATTTGTTCTGCCGTTTATTTCTGAAAGATGCCTTAAATTGTGTCTTGTACAGAACAGAAAAGACTTTTGTGTGTGTGTGTGTGTGTGTGTGTGTGTATGTGTGAGCACAGATGGATTTATAATAATAAAAAAATCCATTGAAATGCAAAGTTTAGGATTTCCTCCCTCCCCCCAAAAATAAAAAGATCAAATAATTCTTGACAAAGAAAACTGTTCTGGTTCTATTTTTTTCCTGATCTTCTCAAATTCTGCCCCTTTTTTAACCATGAAAAGCAAAATGTAGGATTCTTTTTAAAAGAGAAATATGTATATTTCTGGAAATAAGCTTTAGGTTGTATAATTATTAAGGCATGTGAACAGTAGGAATCAGAAATACAGGAACTGATTTTTCTTCAGTGGCAGCACCCCTGGAAAGACAGAACAGTCACCCCTCACTCAGTGGCTTTTCCTGAGGACAAGGAAGGGAGGATGCTGGGTTTGGAGCAGGTCACGGGCACGGTGTGGGGATCCCTGTGCTGTGTCTGAGCAGCACAGGGTGGGGATGTGCAGCAGCCCCAGCCTGGGTCCTGGCAGCAGCACGCTGTGGTTGTTCCCACTGTGGCATGCTCCAGCCATGAGGCTGCCTGGGCACGTTGGGAACGCTCCCGAGCACTGGGACAGCTCAGGCACAGCCACCCCAGGGCCCTGCACCCTGCTGGGCCCTGTGCATGGCCACAGCAATGAATCAGCTTCCACAGGGACATTCTGGATGTGCACCAGCCTGCCTGCAAGCAGAGTGTCTCCCTCTGCTTGGAGAAAAAGGGGGAAATATCTTGCAAGTTTTGAAATGAATGAGAGTTGTACATTAATTAGCACGTGGCTCGTGGGCCTCTGACCTTCAAGGTGAGAGCATGGAGTGCTCTCTGATGTGGAAAGAGGGGAACTGAGGCACTGCAAGGCTCCAGCGGTGCTGCCAGTTTGCTCACAGGCTCTGTGAAAGTCCTAAAGGAGTAGGGTGGTCAGAGGACATGAATCTCAACCTTGGGCAGAGAGGGATGGCACCGCTTCCCTGGTGGGGAACACCAGGAGTTGTTTCTCACAGTTTGCCCAAAATCCCAACAGAATCAGCCACATTGCATCAATGGCTCTAATGATTATTTCTTGCTCCTGAAGGCAGCAGTGTAACGAAGGTGGGCATTACTGGATAAATAGCATCAAACTAGTCATTTACATCTGATTTACCTCTCCTAGCATGGTTATTCCTAAGACTTGCATAGATTTATTAGATTTATATTCATGTGTATTAATAATAACAATTGTACTTGCAATTAATTTTAAAGCCCACCATCAATCTTTCTTAGAATTCAATCTGATGCACAGCCAGAGGGAAGGGACGTGTGCACTGAATTCCCTTTTAACCCCTTCCTTTTTTTGTTTCCCAACATTGGATTTATGGTGGATAATAGACCACGTTTGCAGGCCGGACCTGAAGAGTTAAATTTGCCATCTCAGGGAGATAGGACACCATCAAACCCTAAAATATCAATACGTGGACAGAGGAGAACAATGCGCTCCTCCCTCACGTGACCGATGTTACTGGTGGAATTAGGAATTAACGACAAGATTAAAGCCACCATTTTAATTTCTCAGACAAAGCTGGTTATCTGGACAGCCATCATAAGCAGGTGGCCAGCTCACCAGCTCCCATGGACACAAGGGCCAGTATAATGCAAAGTGGACTGGGAGGTAATAATTCAGCAGATAACCCCTGACACGCTCATTCAGTTGCTAATTCACCCTGCGTGCAGGAGCTGTAACCAGCGTTTAAAGATGCGTTATGATATTTAAAGCCTAATTTATTCTCTTTATTAAAAATTATATCAAACAATATTTCACTCTCCCTTTTGGTGAAGATTAACTGTTTATGATCCTTGTGTATTACGTGGGGCCATAGCCATTACTCACATCAGCGACTCGACCGGGGCATCTGCGGCCCTTTTAGATTAATTGTCTGGTGGTTGTTTGTTAAAGCACAGGAGGTGTCGTGGAAGGAAACAGCCTCAGTTCTGAATCAGCTTGAGCCAAGTATTCAAAACATCTATTTGAACTTAGTTATTTATAATGAACTTCACATTTTGATGCTTTTTAGCATAGGTAGAGATATATTTTCGAACCAGAGTACAGAAGATTTATTGTTAGATTTATTTAACACCCACTTTTCCTCAGCTGGATTCCTTCTAAAAGCATACATTGATCACTAGCTAAGCAGGTACCCTTCTCAGGGTTCAGGAACTTATAAGATGCATCACTGGTGTGAGCAGGTTACAAATACTGTGTCCAAGCTGCACCACCTGAATCACTCCACCAAGTCCTGTATGAACCACTGGGCATTAATCTTTTCAGCTTCCCTGGAGAGTGGATTTATTTTTTCTGCTCTGGACTGTCTGGCACATTTTCTCAAGCATCTTTTTGCCTTGCACAGAAAGGAAACCTCACTGCTCAGCTATTTTATCCTACAAAGACCAGTGCTGATCTTTCACGTGCTCCACAGGTCCCCTGAATGAGCCCAGTAGAAAGGAATCATAAAAGCCATATAAATATGTGTGACGTACCATTGCAATGGTCAGGGAATTTCTAAAGAATTAAGACTATTTATTTTAGTTGTTTGTAGCTAATGAAATATCATTGAGGCAGGTCACTTCTGTTAAGGAAGTGAAGTTCGAAATAACAAAGTACCACTACCTGCAAGGGTTAAAAAAGCAAAACCTCCCCCAAAATTTTTATGAAACAGAGAGAAGCAGAGATTTAATGGAACAACAGTGCAATACAATGCATTAATGTGGAGCTGTGAGTGGGAAGAGACATTCAGGCTCCAATCCAGACACAGCCACAGAAGCTGTAAGAGCCCTCTTTGGGCTCTCTTTGGCTGGCTGCTGGTCTCTAGGATCCCAGAGATCACTTCCAGGGACACTTATCATTTGACGGCACTACAGCAGTTAAGACTGCATCACACATCCCAGGCCTCCTTTTCATTCATTTGTACCTCCAGATTTTCTAAATTTTAACCCACTGAGAGTCCTTTGATTTTTCTGCCTTCCATAAAACCCAGTGGCTCTGGAGAGATTCTGCTGGCTCGTCATGAAAGGCGCAGATGTGAGGAGCTCCCCGCGAGCGGCAGAGCTGGCCCTGCAGGAGCTCCCATCCCCACCCCGGGCTGCTGCAGGCCTGGAGCAACTCCACCAATGCCAGGAGGCTGCACTGGTGCTGCAGGGAGCAGAATTTGGGCCACTGACTGGAAACAGCAGGACGGTATGTGAGGTGTTTTGCTGTAAAGCTAAGGTGGAAGCAGATGGTTCTGACAGCTCCACATCTCTGTGGAGTTGCATGAATTTATGGCTGCAGAGCACCTCTGGTGTCCCTTGGCCTAAAGGGGATCCTAATTCAGAGTGAGGGAAAGTAGAAAAGAAAATAGGGCAGCAAATAAAGCCCTCTCCATCTTTCATCAGTCTCATCACGCCACAGAGTTTCATTTTCTTCTCAGAGAGAGCAATGCCAGTCAGAAAGAATTCATAGGATCACAGAATGGTTTGGGTGGGAAGGGACATTAAAGATCATTTTGTTCCAACTCCTTGCCATAGGCAGGGTCACCTTCCACTAGACCAGGTTGCTCCACCCTGACCTCGAACACTTCCAGGGGCATCCACAACTTCCCTGGGCTGCATGTGCTAATGACTCACCACACTCACAGGGATGAATTTGTTCCTAACTTCTCATCTAAATCCCTCCTTTTTCAGTTTAAAACCATTTCCCCTTGTCCTATCATTATCTGCCAGTGTTAAAGTTCAGTAAAGAACTGTAGCTCTATGTAACAAACCCCATCTTAGTAATGGTAAATTGGAATATGTATTACATCCCTTCAGTCCTATTCTTTTAAGCCCCCTTCCCATTTTTTGCTCCCAGATGTGTGCATGCAGCTACCTGGGCACACAAAGCCACCTGCTCCCCATTTTGGCTGCCCCTACTCACAGTTAAATCACCCAGAAGAGCAGCTCCCTCCCTGCTGGTGCTGCAGAAGGGACTAAACAAAAACAGTTGCTCATTTCATGCAAGTAGAAATTTAATGGCAGGAACACCAGGAGATTGTTTGACATGAGAAGAATAAAATAGGTCATTCCTGCTGCCCACCTCTAAAGAAAGGAGGGATTGAACTGGAGCTCCTGGGACCAAGGGGCAAAGTGCTGGAGTTGGGGATTTGGTCCTGGGACTCTGTGCTTCCATTCCACATCAGTGACATAGGGACAACTGCACTTCCATGAGAGTGTGACAGCTTATCTTGGAAAAGGACTGAGATAAATAGATTAAAACTGCACTGGTGGAGAGCCACAGAGAAGAGGGTCATGCGACAGCCTATTCAGACAGTTCCTATTATTAATATGTAAAGCTGTCATACTTCATAAGATCACATCCAATGTAATCAAGAGGATTTAGTTCACTAATATAGCAGCAGTCACACTAGATAAGATTGCTTATAGGGATAAGAGTGTACATTTGTTGCTCCATTTTAATTAAAAACAACCTTAATAAAAGGTTGTAATGATAAACTGATAAGCAATTGCATCTCCCCTTCTCCCCGTAGGTTACCATGCAAAACTCATATTGCAATTAGAAACCTCCCCTAAGACACCATAGGACATATATCAATGTTGGCTCAGCAGCAGAGAGTTACTGGTCACCCCACTTTGTATGTTCAATTGCTGCTAACTAGATTTTTCTCCCCCCACCTCGATTCACAAATTATATTGCCAGGCAAGGAATAACCCGGAGTGAATTTATTTAACACATCCTGGTGTTATGACTAAGTGGGAAGAAAATCCTCTTTCAGAAGAAAACTAATTGAAAATGGAAGTAATTCCAGAAAGACAGCCCTGCTGCATGTTCTCCCTCAAAAAGGAGCGGCTCTCCCAGTGGTAGCACTGCTACACATTCCCCCTTGTCAGCTGAGGTGTTAAATCCCCTTTTTGGGAGATGAATGATAAAATGGTGTGATCCAGAGCTCCAGCCTGGTTGGATGAGAGGTGCATGTCGATTTATACAACAGAGTATATACATTCTTGTAGCAGCATGAAGAGCATGCTGCTATTGAAATTTCAGATCATTTTGCAGCTGCAAACTATAATAGCAGTAATAATAAACCAGAAGCTGTGCTATCCATTAAAAAGAACCCCAGACACTCGAGCATGTTTGTTTTGCCTCTGATTTTAAACATTCAGCACCAGCTGAACTTCTTGTTCACGACTCATTAAAAATGTCCTGCATCTTTTCATACACACAGGCTACTGGGTCTGCCTAGAGATGAGTGCACAGGGTGGGAGGAGGGACCAAACCCGAGCCCTCCCCTGGGTGAGGTGACACCTCAGGGTGAGGTTAGGTCCACCTCCCTCCACCTTGCTGGGCCTCAGGTGCTCAGAGGACAGGATGGAGGTGGTGATGCCCTACACAGCAGATGTTTTCCCGCTGATAAATCCTGTAAAAAGTTTAGAGAGGAGCTGGGTTGGGGACAAGCAGGCACAGAAACTGGCTGGTGGTGCGCTCGTGTCCTGCTGAAGGCAGCTGTGCATCACTGTGTGGGTGCAGTGCCAGTCCTGCAGCACGGGTACAGGCTCAGAGCTCCTGGGTAGGCAACATTCAACAGTCCGGAAACCCTTTCTGCTGTGTCAGACAGAGAAATGATTTGTTTCAGGTCACAAGTGCTGCTGTGCTGGATGAAAGACGGAACTTTTGCCTTAGAGAGTCTCCCAGTGCTGCGTGGGATGTGAGTTTACAGGTTTGTCCACACAGCCAAGCCCAAAGAACCTGGGCTGCCCCTGCCTTCAGCACAGCATGGATCTGCAGTTTTAATGGAAGGGTTTCTCTGCCTCACAAGATCTCACAATCATTTAACTTCATTGCTCAGGCCCTGAGGAAGAGCAGGGTCCACTCCCAGTCCTGTCCTTTGCAATGCTGAACAATTAACTGAGTATGGTCAACCAAAAAGCTACACTGGGTTTTGTGACCCTGAAATCAGCACTGAATTCCTCTATGAAGATAGAAACATTTATTTATCAATAATATTCTCTTGCTTAGGTTTTTTTTATTTTTTAGTTGTGCCAAATTAACACAATAATGGCAATGTTGATTTTTTTTTATCTCTACTTTTCAGTGAATATGAATGCCCAACTCTGGCAGGGCTTAACTTTGTGTATGAAGAGGGAAAAAAACCCGCTGGTAAATATGTTGTTACTGATTTAAAAATCTATTTGTTCAGTAATTTCTGCTGGAGCCATCATTATCTTGCCAAAGCAGCTGTTGGAATATTAACTAGACACAGCAGTAACAAGTGGAATATAATTAGCACTCCTTGTTCCAGTGAATTTTCAGTTTTAACTAGGAACAATTTGCAATGAATCTCGGTGCTGTTGTAATTAACTTAACTAATGCACCACACATACCAACGACTGTACTGAGTACTGTAGGAAATCACTGAGGGTGCTGCGGGTGGGGCAGAGCTGTTGCCTAATTCTGGCCAGCTATTACATTCCAAGGATATCCCTCCTTGCTTTGCAGTGCCTTGTCTGCAATTAAAGACTCACAGCCTATATTTGTGAAACCAGAAAAATGAAATTACAAGGGGATACTGATGCCTCGTGCTTGGGTTTTTTTGGTGTGTATTTTTACTGAATGTGCTTTTAACACATTAATTGTTTCCCAAGCGTTGAGACTAAAATGGTAAGGGCAGAAACATACACATCAAAGTGAGCTTTCCCAAGAAAAGCTGCTTCAGCAGCCCCATCCTGCGTGGTTAATGTTCCATTTCACTTTTACTGCCCCAAGGAGCTCCTGGTAGCCACTGGCATAAGCCAGAGCAGCCAGAGAGGCTGCTGGTGATTAAATGAACCCCTGCCACTGCTCCGGTGTCTAGCAATGCTCCAGCCCAACATTCCCTGGGGTTCACCTTATTTCTTGCAGCTGCACCTCTCTCACTTGATTTTATCCTGGAGATTATCCTGAAACTCCCATCCTGCAGTGTTTTTGTGATGGTCAAATTCTTCACGGGGTTTGTCAGACCTCACCACACCAAGCTCTTGCCTACATCAGTTGGGGCTGAACTCCATGCCCTGCATCCAAGCTTCTCCATCCATCATCTTCTCCAGAGACTATATCCCCATCACCTTCAGCTACAGGAGTTGTTGTGCTGTGCTTGCAAAAGCAAAACTCTCAGGGAACTCTCAGGCAGCAGACACAGAAGTTGTTCCCATGCTGTCCTTTTCTTGTTGCCTTTGGAAACTTCACCATTGTTTAAGGATATCCCAGCAATTGAGATATTGTTAAATGCTTGGGGGGCTCTGGGGACACAGGTAGAGCTATTTCCTGCTGCCCTTGTCTGCTAGAAAGTCCAGCCTTGCTGGTGGGGGAAACCTGTCCCTGCACAATTTCATCCACAGAGGAGATTCCAGCACAAGGCTGAGGGGACCTACACTTCCTGCAGGTAGAGGAACAGAGCCAGGGTCAATTCCACCTGAAAACACTTTTATTTGCCTCCTCCGTGTTCAATTTTTCAATCAGCTGTAATATAACCTCCTGCACCTGTGTATATGTGATTAAAAGTACAGTTAAGGCCAGAGCATTCTGAAGATGATCAAGATGTTCCTTGCAGCTTATCACCTCACAATACTCTCCAGACTTCAGCTCCTTGAGAGGTGCTGGGGGAGACTCTCAGCTTTCTAGCTTCATTAAAAAAGGTTAAGTTGCTCCGTAGACCTTACAAACTATTCCAAAAAACTGCCCCAAAGCAAACTGGCTGAAAGCAAACAAAAGAAACTCAAAACATCTGGAATTTTTCAGGTTGGAGTCATAAGATATTTTCTGGAGAATGGCATGAGTTGCATCTTCACTCACAAGTGTGTCTCTGCTTCTTCACCAATGTACTCAGTGAGAAATATTAAAAAGTCATGTATTTGAAGTTTTTTAAAGAATAAACCCCTGAAAACTCGACCACATTAGTGGAAAAATCAGCACTTCAGCACTGCCACCTCTGGCATTGCATCCTAGGGCTGGATCAGTTCCACATCAGCCTCTATGGAAGAGAGCATGTAATTAAAATGGTTAAAACCTCTCCTTCATGATCTTTTCTAAAGGAAATAATCTTTACCAAAAGTCAATCTTGAATGAGAAATGTTCACAATATATCAGTTTCTAAATTTTTCATGCCAAAGTCTCATTTTTCTCCGAACCCCTGAGGAGCAAAGGTGGGGGAAAGCAAAGCTGAAATATTTGTGCATAAATTTTTAAAATTTCTTTCCACTAAAATTTCATGCACAAATAACTCATTTTCTGTTAATCCTAGTCCACCCTTTTTCCCTGAATAACTGTCTCTGCTTCTTTTTATTATTATTATCATCATCATACATTTGTTCTACCTCCTACTGAGGTATCAGCAATCAGAACCTTTATTGCATTTCAGTTCCTATAACTGATCTCAAAAGAATTCTCCTGCAATAAGGACCAGTTTGTGGTTGTAGGATTTTTGAATCAGGGCAGCAAGCAGATCACATTGGAAGAGTCACATTGGTCTAGCAGTTTGTCTTTAAATACTTGGTGTGCTAGGAAGAGGAAACAAATTTAAAAACCATGACAGCATAAAAATAGAACAGGAAATGGAAAAAATAAAATAATAAATAAGAAATCTGCTATTTTTACAAGCAATTGGAGTGCTACAAATAGCAAGTCAAGCTGATACTTAGTCACCAATATGGAGAATAAAGATTAGAAGGAAGTGAGAAATGGGGTGGGGACTGTAAAGAGCTGCTTCCCTGTCCATAAATATTCTCTCTTGCCTGTGTTTCTGCAACAGAAGGGAATTTGGAGATGGTCCATGTTTTGGACACCTCCATCACAGCCGTGTAGCCAGGAAGGTGTGTGATGATGAGCTCTATCACAGCCCCAGCACCCCAGGGAAGGCGAGCCAGGGGAGCAGTAGCTCTGACACCGTCACAGCCTCTCTGAGCCAGGTGTGAGCTCCCAACCCCCCCCAAAATCCCACAGCCCAAAACCACGCTGAGAAAACGCCCTTTGCTGGCTCGGGAGACATCATCAGAGGAGGCAGCAAAGGGAAAATTTATTAAGTCATGCTGTTGCAAAACACAGTTCTTGACATGTAACTCCTGAAAGGTGAGCGCGGTGGGCTCCTCGCACGCGCTCTGGAAAGCATCACTTCATGCTCCCTTGTCTTTTCCCATTAAGATCCCACATGCAGGGCTATTCATCCCCTCAGCACACAGCAGCCAGATTGTTTGCCGAAGTGATAGATGAAAAATTCATTCTGTTTTGGAGGGTGTTTAAACATTCAGTGCAGGAGTGTCACTGGCTGCTGGGCAGCCAGCTTAGCAGCGGCTCCACAGCTCGGAGCCTCTGAGGTTCGGGCTGAAAATTCCAGCTCTTATCTGTGGTCAAATAAAATCATCAAAAATTTGACTCAGATTTCTTTTTCTTTGTTTTCAGTAAAGGGTTTTTGGTTTATAGATCTATCCACACTGCAGCATTTTACAATTTTTTCTCCTGGGTTTGACCAGGGCTGTTGTAATGAAAATCTTTGGGTCCAAAGGGAAACACCTCTCTGCATTTGCATGTGTGTGTGTACACATACACATATTATTTTGAAAGCTGCATTGACAGATACCCCTATGAGATCACATTTGGAGGCTGAATTTCTGACCCTATTTTTTGCCTTCAAGACTAAATCAAGACATTTATGCTACAGAAGCAAAAGATTTGAATATCTAACCCATCCCCACCCATACATGCTTGTACACACACAAAGCCAAGGCAGAAAATCACGTTGCTTTCTCAGCAGATCCACATTCCACCCCTGCAAAAATACTGTAATCTATTTTCTTTGTAGCTGGAATTCCCAATTATCAGGGATGCTGATGGCAGTGTCATGAAATCAGCTGAGCCTCTCTTAACGGCATTTTCACATATGACTTCTTTTATTCTTCTTGCCTTATGATTTAAACTGCAAAGTTTAATCTGTACCCACCATCTCACACCAGGACTTTAAAACACCCACGTACCCTGGCACAGAAACAGCCAATGCTCTTCTCTATTGTCAGGCCAAAAGAAAGAGGTCACCCATAATAATGTCAACAATCACCATGGTGTCTGAGCACCATTTGATTTAAAGAATGCTGTAAGAGCCTGTGGAAAATGTAGAGGCAGCAAAGGCAAAGCACTCAGAGTAACTTCAGAAATAATTGCAATGCAATTAAGATGTGCCACCAAAATGAATATTTCAGAGGAGAGTTCATCTGCGGAGAGCCTGCCTGCATTAGGAAAGTTAGAGACATTCAGGCTTGATTAGGTTCTCACATGAAACTCAGCAGCCAAACACAGAAATCAATGGATTTCTCTCTGTAAAAATCCTCTGTGACTGAAAAACCTGATGCAGAAGTTGTAACTCTGCCCATCAGCAGCCCTGACATTACTGAGTGCCCAGCACTGCTCAGGGTCAGGCTCTGAAGCTGAAATATTGCTGGACAAGGGAAGGGAAGGGAAGGGAAGGGAAGGGAAG
>VXBQ01015620.1:301286-327531 GCA_013400175.1 Phainopepla nitens
GACAGTGGAGCTGCCACATTTTTGGAACAGGGTTTTCACATGTGTTTTTGCATCTGCAACAGGAAACACCTTCATGCTGGCCCCTTCAAGTGTCACCTTTTGAATGCACATGGGAGATGGTACTGGGAAAGATCTCTGTGGTTCAACTTCTTTCCAATATCTCATTTTAAAGGATCTTTGTTTTCACACTACCAGGGCAAGTGCAGGAGGGCTGTGATCCCACAGCAGGGACCAGGACCAGAGGAAGAGGCAAGGATCATTCCAAATCACTGGTTAAGCTGCCTAACTCCACCAGGGAGAGATTGGTGGTTCACCTGGAAAATGATATTATTTCTGCTAAAAAATAAAGAAAAAAGGGATCTCCAACACTGATAATTTTCTCCCCACCCAGTACTGGGCACCACCTGAGGGTGGGCTCTGCTTTCACCAAATGAGCAGTCCCAAGCAAAGGCAGCTGCCTTCAGAAAGGACAGGTTTAAAATTAAAATTAAACATGTTTTGCTTAAATGCTTAATGTTCTGGTGAATGGGATCAGTTCTGGCAGCCCAGAGGGTTCAATCCCAAAACACACAGAAGGATTATGAACACGAGTTAAAAACCCACAGAAATCTCTTTGGGGAAGCACAGGGGAGCAGCTTTTGGAGGCTGCTTTTCCCAGAACTCTCAGCAGCAGGACTGTTTTGAGCAAAGCTGGAGCTGTTTATCCACTAGAGGTGAGGATTTATTCTCTAGAGGGCAGGTGCAACTCTAGGGAAGACTATTTTGGTCATCAGTGCAGGTTTAGCAGGCACCATTACATGTTGAGCTTTGCTTTTAAAAAGTTGTAAATATATCTAAAATTCTCATGATTGAAAACTAGGGACAAGGCTCCCCCAGCCAGGCACTGGTCTAGGCTGAAGGTGAACATGAGCACGGGGCAGCTGTGCTGCCTTTTTATGATCCCCACTGTACAGTAGGCTTTGATGTTTGTTATGAGATATTATGATTTAAGTGGCTAGAGTAGTTCATGAAAAATGACCCCTGTAAATGCTGCCTGGGAAACTGGATTCAGCAAATTAGCACATTCCTTAACATGATCCTCCTCGTTGTGCATTGTGTGTTAACTTAAATGTGCCTAAATGGACGGTTCAGGAGCCTATACATAAAGTCTGTACATGATTATCCTATTAAGGACTATTATTGGAGTGGTTTAGTCTTGTGCTGTATCACTTATGCAAATGAGAGAAAATCTGAAGTTACTGTTACTTTTAGACAAAGTGCAAATAAGCTTTTCACTGCATATTAATGAATTGCTAATACCCAGCTCTTCCGCACCCATCTTTATGCAGATTAGAGTAATGCTGTTTGCACAGTTGTAGCATTTCAACTTTTTCATTTGGAAGCACCTAGACTAAGATTTAAAAACAAACCCAAACTCTGTACCCTGCAAGTTAAAGCAATCAAAAACCCAAATAGAACTCCTGCAGAAATTTAAAACCGAAGCCGCAGACTTGGTGAACATGTTTGACTGTAATTTGTGTTGAATAGTTCAAAACTAAGTTTTAGAAGTTCATCATAAAACTTAGCAGATCCAAACTGCAGATCAAGAAAGCATTGAAGAACAGGCTGAAATCAATCCATATTTGAGAGGGTTCTTAATTTTAAGCAGATTTAAATCCCACTAATTGCAGTGATGTTTCGATATATGTTTCAGCGCATCCCTGAAGGAAATATTTTCTTGATTCAGGACTTGAAAGAGTACATCCTAGCTCTGGACCTAATCATGCAGCCATAACTCATAGAAGAAACTGCTGTGATAAGAGACCCCTTATTTCTGGGCAAGTTCTTCAGATATCAAAGTCAAAACTTCAAAGAAAACTATAAATGCTCACTAGCTCCAATAGGAAGAGCATGAGGTCCACAGGGAAAAACAGTGTTGATAAATGTGATCAATAATGACTGTAACTTAAGTTTTATCTCTGTTGAAAACAAGGAACTACTTCCAACTGTAAGAAAGGTGGGAAGAAATATATGCAGACTATTTCAGAGAAGTGATAATGCGTTATGTGGCTTAGCTACATAGTCATTAGCAAAAGATATCCTCATAAAACCATCTGGTCCATATCTACAACATTACATTTGAATAAATATTAGAAAAATGAAAATCAGTCATTCAGGAAGAAAGCAGTTGTTCTGGAAATGACATTTAGTGCGAAACAAAGGGAGAAAATTCTGGCCAAAAGATGCCTTTCTTCCAGGTCCCTTCCAACCCAACCCTGTGATTCCCAGCAGCTGATCCCCTGGACTCGCAGAGGGGTTTCTGTGCACGAGTCTCTGAATCCAGATTTGTGACAGCAGCAACACAGCTGCTGGCACCAGACTGGTGTTTCGGTTCAGTTTCTGGTACTTTCAACACTGGTTGCTTTTCCTTCCTCTCTCGGAGAAGACAGAAATATTTGATAATATTCCTCTGTGAAATCCTGATCTTCTTACAGAGGGGAAGCACTGCACTCAGAAGAGAGCACTGTACAAGTTTTGGGTGTATTTTGACATTAAAAGGCAGTTTACATTCATGGTTACAGGGTAGAAAAACTGAATTTCCAAGACCTCTCATCTTCCAGGGACTCACAATAAACTAGCATTTCTTTCTTTTTCAACCACCCAACTAAATATAGATTATCATCTTTGAAAGGGAGAATTCTGGCTACAAAACAGTCTAAGGACTTAAACAGCAATAGTCTGTGGTTTTCCATTACCACCATTCATGTTTACATCCTCCCAAGGCTGGCAAAGAGCAGCAGCGGCCACAACTCAGCCAGGCAAGCAAGGTGAGATGCCGGGTACTCCATCCCCATTTTCTGTGTCCTGAAATCCTCAGACGTTCCTATTTACCCTGGATCATCACAACCGCTTCACAGCCATTACCAGCTCTTCAGTAAATAACACCTATTCTGTCTAAATGCATAACATACAAATGCTCAAATACATAATTAATGCGGGTTTACCCTTGAGAGCTGTTGTTGGTCTCTGAGGTAAGTAATAGGTCTTTTATTGTTTAGACTTAAAGATCTCTTGAGCCTCTTTTAAGGACGTGCTTTGAGCAGCTAAGGGAAGGAAAAAAAAAAAGAATTCTGCACAGGAAATCTATAGGTGAGTCCATTGGAAAGGAGCCAAAGCTGTTCTTCTGTACTGCTTTGCTCTGGCACGTCTCCACAGAAGATTGAACAACAAAACTGTCTGCAAGACAGACTGAACAACAAAACCTCTTGCAGGAAACAAGGATTTGAGTGAAGGCTGAAGGTGCAGATTTGACTGTACCTTAAAGAGGATCTGGTCCAGCTGCTGCCCTCCCACGAGCTGGCTGGAGTTTGCAGAAGGGCTCACAAACATCCCCACAGACAGGGAGAGAACTCAGAGACCAGCATCAGAGCAGGGTGCATCTCAACCAACAGCTTACAGGTAGAAGGGCATTTTTATTTGTTTGTCAATTATTAGGAGCATTCAAGACCCTCACCATTGTGATTTGGAGGGGTTACAACAGGAAATTCCTCTGTGGCACCTGGACAAACTGTTTCTACACAGCTCTGTGAAGCCACGGTGGCTTTGTCCAGCTGGGCTGAGCAGCCACGCTCAGCAGGAGAAGTTGAGGTGAATCCAAGCAATGCTGTGGTGTGCTCAGGAATGGCTCCTGAACACAATCCTAAAACCTCCACACCAGTGATTGTGGTTTTCCATAAAAACCACTCGTGCCATCCAATCAGTCTGCACATGTTCAACATTTTCATTTCTTAGGACCAAAAAAAAGTTAACATCCTCTGTTTTTGATGTGGAACAGAGCCTGTCCACTGCAGAGGCAGCATCCCATCATGGCTGTGCCCGTTCACACTTCACTCACTTCTGGTCACTTCTCCTTTACAGGGTTTGGTGATTCTAAAAGACCCTCTTCCAGCCTAAAGGAAGAGATTTTATCTCGGCCTGCCTTAACCAGAGCTGTGCAGGGACAAGTGTGTGTGCCCCACACCAACCCTGGGCTCTCAGCCTGGCCCTGGAGATCCAGGCACAGAACTCAGAATCATTTCAATCTATGTTGAAGGCTGCACCGTGTTTTGGGAATGATAATTGCAAACACAGGCATGCAGGGTGGATTCCAGCTCTCACCATGGGCTTGTGCTGTAATTACCCCTGGTATTAATGAATTTATGAGAGAACATCAATGGGGAATGTACCCCAAAGTATTTAATTTAGAAACATAGTATGAACAGCAATGATGCTACAAACACAAGACACAAATGGAATTCAAGCCTTTCCAACACTGTAACAATTTTGAGGATGTCAATGACTATTTTCATGTACAGACAACATTTCTTTTTATAAATGATCAAATTAAATTTGCACTGTTACTTCATTTGGGCTCCCCTCCTTTTATGTTTAAAACACAACATTATTATAGACTTACTTTATGGGTAGAGTAACTAAGAACAATACAAGCATCATAATGAAAAAGATGTGCAGCATTTTACACTGCATAATAAATGTGTGTCTGTATCAATGTAAAACATACAAATGGCAATAATTTAACACTGAATATTTTTCTGCCTTTAATTAAAATAAACTAATAAAGATTTCAGAGATGCATTTGCTTTAATAGAATGCAGAGTTATAATTGGTGACCTATTTTAAGCAATTTAATTTCCCATGACCTGTTTTCCAAATTAACATAGTAATAGAAGAATGTTTATTGTGTTTGGGAATATAAGTTTCTCCTTCAAAGATGTCATATGCCTTTGTGATTTGATTTAAAGGTGTGTTCTTTTATTAAAATGTTCATATAAAGAGCTTGTAAATTATGTAAATGTTTCTTTTTATGGCATTTAATAAGTCTAGAATTTTAAATCAAAGCACAATCAAAGAAAATAAACAAGGACATACTGAAGATTCAGAAGATCACTTTAAAAAATCGTATCAGCTGGGTCATACCAAATTCATTTGAACGTCCTTTTTCCTACAGCATTCATAAGAATACTTTTCCCAACTATTTTATTGCATTCCTGTGTTTGTATATACACATAAACATACCCAGGCACAAAATTATGTATTTTACACACACAAGCTCAATCTGCAGCTGTTTGGAGATGGCTCTTTTTGGAATCTCATTAAACTCTCGTGGCATTGTGTGCCAAGGGCTGATTAGGCGTTATTTAAAAAAAAAAAATTCCCTTGTGTGATTTTGAGGCACCTGAATTATTCACAAGTTGCACAGGGGGCCCATTTATTTCCTGGGCCTGATGCTTCTGCACCAGCTGAATGCAGCAAAGAGCGAGTTCAATCCACTCTTACAACAGAGCCCAAGCCCAACAGTTGGGGCTGACTTTTAAATATTAAATCCTCACCTTTAAAGAATAATGCCCAGATGAGTTGCAGATGGATTTGTTGAAAACAATTTTGCTTATTAACTGATTTTAGAGAGCATTTTTATTTTCTCCTGGTCCTTCTTCAGTCTAAGGGCAAACAGCCTGATAAAGTGATAAATTGAAATGCTTCAGGACAGGGGAACTCACACGAGGTGAGGGTGCTGCAGAGACCTGGCAAAGCCTCTGTGCCCCTCCTATTGAGGGAAGCTGAAACCTCTACCCAGGTAACCAGGCCAACAGCACCAGCATGCAATGATGAGTCCTGCACATGTTACACTGCAGGTAATCCTGCTTTTCATTATGGGATTATGGAGCATTGATTTCCAAGGCTTCACAAGAACTCCAGTTTGGTGCAGAGGAATGACCCAAGATTAAGGCAAAAGTACTAAAGGAAAAAAAACAGGAAAAAATGTGTATTGTCTTCTCAAACACACTGTGGATGTGAGTGCATTCCCAGGTCATAGCAAGCAGGGGAATTGTGTCAAGGTGTTATGCAGGGTTAATGAAATATGTCACCTCTGTATAAAACCAGTTCTAATGTTTGCTATTTTAATTATTTTGTCACGCTGAAAACTTGTAGATCAACTTCATTTTCTGAAGGGTTCCTTTCTTATATTTAAATAGGGTTGTTCATTATTCAAATGTACAAACACATCTATAATACACCTATGCACAGGTTTTGCTGCTCATATGTACATAGATATATATACATATACACACTCCCATAACTGTACACACATCACAGGTCTCTATGTGCCAAACCCAACTCAGCCACTGCCCAGGTAAAGTCTCGTTCACTCCCACCCTGAAAAGGTGAGAGAGGAAAAAACCCTCCACGGAACATCTTTAATGTGCCAGAGATGCATCCTCTCCTGCACTCTAAACCATCTCCAAATCACCTGTGAAACGCTCGGGACAGCAAAGGCACATGTTTAACAGGAGAGAACTCTCCTCGCGGTGTTCGTGCATCTGTAAATATGCAGAGGAGCCGAGTGGGTTTAACAGAGGGTCACCTGCTTGGCTGGATCTCCGGGTGACGAGCAGGACATCAACAGCCAGACAGATGACAGCCTCCTCCTCCAGCTCGGCTCAGTAGTGAGGGCTCAGACAGCCACGTGGCAACCCCACCGCAGAGGAGATGCTCTGTAACAGCTTGTTACAGCCCCATCTGCTAGGAATTCGCAGCTAACGTATCTTACTGCACGGGTTTTTATAGGTAAGAGAAGAGTTTGGCCTGGTTAGGAGATCTCTGCGTGGCTCTGCTCGTGATTTCGCTGCCTGACACGCTGTGATTAGAATTTTGGGGAATTGGTATTAAAAATATCAATGATTCATCCATCGTTGATAAACACGACGGGATCTTCAATGAACCTGCTTCAGCAGCAGTATCTTTATATATGTATATATAGATAGATGAATATGTCTCCTACATGTGTTTCAGGCACGATTGCCTCAGAGCAGTCCAAGCTATGAGGTACTTTAGGCTCAAATCCAAGCCTCGTACCCTGACACCATGAGATCCATGGAAGTGCAGGGCCTGAGGGCTGATGGTATTGAGGTGCCCAGCAGGACCCCTCAGACAGCTGATGCTGCTCAGGCTCCTGGAAGCACTGAGAAGAAAAGGTCAAGTACCTCAATCTAAGAAGTTTTCAAGATGTTTCTGTTACATTATTTGCTCTTTACAGCCTTGTTAAAGCACCCAAGAGCTGAAGGCGCTGCCAGGAAGACTCAGAGAGAATGAGTGAAACAGTTTAGGGTGGAGAAAGCAGGACCAAATCAGTCTTTTACTCCAAAGACGAAGGCTAACAGATTTGTGCTTTACATCTGCCCATGGAGTTGAAGCCCTCCCTATGTCCAGATCCCCAAAGGACTCACAGTCTCAGGGCTGGATACATCCCACAACCCCAGGAGGTGCACACCGCCCACACGACAAGCACACAGGGACAGGAGCCATCATGGTTTAGCCCGTGTCCCTCACCGATGAGATGCAGCGTGTCCTCTCTGCTCCAGTCACCCCAGCAACCCTTATCAGAGAGCAGGAGAAATGGGGAGAGAAAGCACTAAAATAGACAATAAAGAGAACACTTCAGAAACCTATCCAAAGGGGATCTTTGAAAAGCATTGATTTCTGGGCTTCAAGAGAGGAAAAGGAAAAGAAAAATAATTCAAGGGAAAAAATAGCAGTCCTCAAAACACAGGCTTCTAGCTGCCTAAATTTCCTATTGCCTTCGGGAGCAGCAGCCCAGGTTCACTGGGGTTTAATGCTTGTGCTGCTGGATCTGACCCCCAGGTGTGCTTCACCAGGACACCGCTCCAACACAAAATCAGCCCAAACTGCCATCACATTTTCGGCTGTTCTAACATCACTTCCAACCCTGGGGCAAATCTGGCTCCAGACAAGCATCCACTGACAGAAACAGCCCCGGGTGGAAGCAAAAAACCCAGGCCCTCCATTTCCTTTCTACTTCATTTTTAAAGGCTCTGAATGGAAAGCGGGAGGAGGGGAGCATCTGAAGATCTCTGCGTGTCTTCTTTCTTCGGAGGGGTAACAAGGAGAAGCATTTTGCTGCTCGGAGGGTGCCCAGCCAGTGATCTGAGCAGCGAGTTACATAACGCCGCGAGGGGATGACAGACAGCCGGGCTCTGCAGGGCGAGCACATCAAAGTGCCCCGGTGACGACACGAACCACGCGAGCACAGCTTGAGAGGGCTCGCTGTCGCTCCAAAAGGCGTCCCCGTGCCAGCCTGCCTCGCTGTAATCTGTGCAGCGAGCTCATCTCGCCCTCAGGATCCCACCCCCCCCAGCTCTGATGCTTTTCTGGGATGTCTTCTTGCCTTTAGGTGCCTGCTCGCCCAAAGCGCCACACCATCACCTCAACATCACCTGTTCTTCCCTCAGTCTCACCCTGTTTCCACTCCTCTGTTCCTCCTCCAGTCCAGCAGCAAAAAATACTGCTGCAATATATAATTTTGGGTCCTATATAGGACCAAAAATATTACTTCTGTGGTTACCAGCCTGGAATATCCGCATAGCTCTGCCTTGACCTTATGTGCCCTTGGTTAAAGGGATGTTCCATTATTAATCCAGCTTAGAGCTGGATTAACTTTTAAAGATACAGAAATGCCACAAGCCAAGGAAGGTGATATATTTTTGGCTGGTTGGAACTGGCAGACTGCCAGGCAGGGTTAGCAAGCATCTAGAGCTTAGGAGAGGTGCTTTTAGATACAAATCCTGATGAAAAAAACCAGCCAAACCACCCTAAAACAAATTATGTAATCAAATGACAGCCAGCAGGTCATGCAGGACAGTTAACATCCCCCAGATATATTTGTACTCTATGAGAAATTCCCATTACGGATCGAATCTGCCCAGTCTGGAAAGCAGAATCACGTTCCCACCTGAAAACAGGGATTTTGAAAGAGGAGTGATGAGGAAAGTGTAATTCCAGAGAAGAATAGAAAAACATGCTGAAGAGAAAAACATTTAAGGTCTGCTCCAAAGCCTAGAAAAACTGATGTCAAGGGGGAGGTTTTTGTTTTCCCCCTTTCGACAGACATCAGACCGTGTCCCTCCCTGGAGGACAGTTTCCAAATGTGGCCGCTCTAATGAAGCATTGAGAATCTGCATTTGGAGGCTGAAAATTCACAGTGATTGCAGCCCCCCAGGTAGGGACTCTGCCTCATTTGCTGTTTGACTGAACCAAGCCCAGGGTGGGCATTCCTGGAAATGAGACCTGACTAGCAGGAACATGACCGGGAGAGAGCAGAGTGAGGGTTGTGGTTAGTGAAATGTGGATCTTCACAGGCACCTGCACAGAGAGAGCTGAAACACCAACCTAAGATATCTCCTCACATTTTAAATCAGGTGCTCAGACTTGTAAACACCCTTAGAATATTAACTTAGGCATCAACAGAAAGATGGATTTTAACATATCCTTGAAAACAAATTCTGAAATACTTTTAATGAGCTCTCACGGAGCTCTGCACATCCATTCCCATGGACTGCTGCTGGCTGCAAATACACATCCATTGTGTTTGCTCCCCTCACTGCCTGGAGAAGGGATTTATGAGCAGGATAGCTGCTTTTGACGAGCATTCCAGTGAGGAGCTGAGCAGAAAGGGAGAGGGATGATGTTACAGCACATCTCTTCAGATGCCAAATAAACCAGGAACTGTTGAGCTGCTACTGTTTTACTTATTGCAATAAAGTTCCTTGTTCAGCATAAAAAGGAGGTGATTCTGGCTGGTTTATCTCTATTACCATGTATCAAACACGTATAAGCAAAAATAGTCAGATAATGAGAAAAATTACCTTTGAATAAGCATCACATAAAAGGAAATGGTTAAGATCTGCCATGAATTATTCAAGCAGCTCCAAATATAATTTGCCACAAATAGCAAGACAAGATTTTTTGCCTTTCTGTGCGTTGCACATGTCCTGCGACAACCCAAACGACACATTCCACTTTGGAAGCTGCGTACGGAGAATTGCATCGCCTCGAGGAAATCCAATGGGAGGCAACGGTACACAGGACAGATTATGCTCTTCCTCGCCTTACAGCTTGCATATATTTATATATGTTTTAAAGCCATTTTGTGCAACTAGGAGCTTTCAGCACATTATGCCCCTGTTGAAAGCCCACTAGTACACCCAGAGGGTTTCACAGAAAATACTGCAGCTGAGGGGAAGCCTGGGTCCCTCAGCTGGAAATCAGGGCTGTGGAGCTGCAAGGAAATCCGGGCTCTGGTATAATTAAGAGTGATTCTTCACTAAGATGGCAATTTTGTTACTTCAGTTTTGTTACTGCAAGGCTGACAGTTATTTAGATGCCCATGGAAATAAAAGAATGCTGGTTGGAGGCTAACCAAACCTGTGTAAATCTGTTTGTGGCAGCAGGGCTGCAGCACGCAGGTCAAACAGCGGGTTTGGCATGGGGATGGTGGCACTTGGGCTCGCCTGCCTTTTCTAGGACACAGCACGCAGAGGACAGCGGTAATCTGCACTTTGCTTGTCTGAGGCTGCAGGGAGCAGAGCTCCTCTCTTCTGACTTGGGTCACTGTGTAACTCCTCTGATGCCTGATCAAATTAAACAGATCGAAGGCAGAGGCGCATCCTCATGCGACCTGCGAGAGCCCGGATCAGCCCCTCTCTGCATCCACAGGATTCGGCATCCTCCCTCCTGCTCAGCTCCCTCCTTCACCCTTCCCCTCAGCCTCTCCTTTTCTTCAAAATTTGGGTCACCTTGCTTACACTGGCACAGATTTGCCCAATGAAAACTGCTTTTGTGCAGTCCCGCCGGGTAGGAATAAAGTGGGGATTGATGCTACAGGGAAAGAGATGGCTCTCTGTGCACAGGAATTCAGTTCTCTCTGTCTAGGGGGAATATATAGATAAGCATTTATATAATTTTTTTTTTCAGAGTATTCCAGACAAAGTTCAGAATATTCCAAACATGCACTCTGTGAAAAGCATTGCTTTTCTTAAGTGCTTGGAGGAAAATAGAAGTCTTTGCTTTATGAGTCTTTATTTTTTTCACCCTTTCTTTATTAAAAAAAAACAAAACAACAAAACAAACAAAACAAGGAAAGAACAAATTCTCTGCTGCTTTGAAAGCAGCACACATTTGTGTGTGCCCACTGCTTGAGAGTCTCTCTGCCTTGCCCAAGGAGCATGTGCCTAGCTCGAGTCCCCACGGTGAGTGGCAGAATCTGCCATATGGAGGTCACCTTGTCCAGGTCCATAAATAGCTCTTTTTCCTAAGCAGAGAAGGGAAGGAGCTAGTGAGAGTAATGAAAGAGGAGGCTAGCTCGCATCCGTGGCACTGATTGGTGCCAGGGTTACAGCACGCAGAGACTTGTCATGCCAGCAGCAGCGATACCGTCAATCTGCAGGCACAGAAGTCACCTCCTTCCACCGTGGAAACATGTGCCAGCCAGTTTTTCATTTCAGCTTTCACACAGGGGTTTGGATGCCTTTCAGGAGTGGAGAACAGATACTTTGGGAAAGGTGTCCTTGGGGAGACAGCAGTAGGCTCCAGGAAAAGGGATTGCTGCTTAAGGACACGGGTGGGGGGGGCGTTGCCAGGTGGGAGCCACACTGTGGGGCAGGGCATGGAGGGGTTTGATGAGCAGCACCATCCAACCCCCCCACTGCTGCTGAGAGCTCTGTAAAGGCACAGGCACAAAATGGTTCAGGTACAGCCACAAAGCCACTGTTGTTCAGGCCCTCACTTTGTAGCAAGGACTCCTTTTCTATGCACTGACAACCAGAGATGGAAAGATTAAGAACTGCACCTTGTGCAATGAACCTTTTTTTGTTTTATTCAGCTTTCAAGATAGCAACAACTATGAAAATGCTACAGCAATACCACCTGATAGCCAACAAGGTGCTCAGATAGCACGAGGTAGTTGATACCTTCATTTAAAAGCAGACTGTAATGTGTCAGGCAGAATGTTGTGTCAGAATGACTTTCACAGACCAGAAAGCATGCTGAGGTGTTTGCACTGCAGCATCCTGGCGAACAATGGGAAATTAAGGAAAACATTGCAAAAATAATATTCCCAGGTAAGTCACAGGAAATTTACAGGAGGGTAGAATGCAAAGAGGAGATAAAACAGTTTTTTCTTTGATTCTAATTAAAAATCGTTTTAGAGTGCAAACACCTGAAGTCATAACTAGCACCTCCCTCTTTTTGCCTCAAAATGTTTAGCTGATAAGTCATGTCAGAATATAAGGTTAAGGAGGAGGCAGAAGCATCACTCTTGATGCACTCAGATTGCAACTTTTTTAGAGAGTTACACCTGGTAGTAGGGAGGTGGTAACCCAGCTGTTAACACCCCTTTGTGAGGGTGATGCCAGTGCCCTGCTCTCAGTCCCACTGAAAATGATGCCCTCCCATTTGTCAAGGGAGGAAGAGAAGAGCACTTATCCCTCCACGACATCTTTTTGCATCCCACAGGCTGCAAATCCCTGGTTTGATCTTGTTCAGTGTGGAACATCTGACATGCCTGTGATGGGGAAGCTTTAACTGCTCTTATTCTTTCTTATGATACCCATGACTATAGGATTGGATAAAAGGGATGAACAGATGGATGGATCACGTATACACACTGCAGAGCCTTTATCCTTCGCTAGGTGTTGGTTTAAGCGATGCACAGTATTTTTAAATAGCCTCTTCTCTTTTTCCTTTCCCCTTCACAAGTTTTCCTCTAATGTTCCTCCCCTTGGCAGTCTCTTCCCCCTTCTCCCATATAAACACTTTGAGCTCAAGTTTTGATATATAAAAAAAACACCAACCATGAAGCAGCCCTAAGCCAATGTTTCCTTTGTCCTTGCTCTTTAAAAGCTGTAGTTGCTGCTCAGATGAGGTAACGGGCCTCATAACACAAGAAGTATGTTTTTCAGAACTTAATGTCCTCTGCCACAGATGTCGTCTCTGCCAGAGGCTTATTAACACCTCAGAAGAGCAAAGCCCTGCCCACAAAGGGAAGAGAATCTAAAGAAGATACACAAACAAAGGAGGTGAATGTTAAAAGCAGCTAATGAGGGGGAAAAAAACCCTCCACCTTCCCATCACGGCACTTCAGAACAAGTAGCATTGCCAAGCACTAAAAACCTGGGGATTAAAGAGACAATTTAGGAAGACTTGATGTGGGGAATGGAAATCTCCTGGAAGACATTAAAAGAACACAGAAGATCAGCACACGTATTTGGGGAAAAGAAGAACCACCTAGAAAAACTATATATGTATGTGTATGGACAACTTTACCAGGACTAACAGAAAAGCTATTAAGAAATAATCAGGCACATTTGTTTCCTATGAAGAAAATTCAAATTTGAAGGAAAATTGGAACGGGGGACATGGACAGAGGCTTCATTATCAAAAAATATGCATGTTCAAAGGAACTAACTGAAAAAGCAAAGTTGTTTGTTTACCAACCTTTCTCCTTAAACCAATCCTCTTAGAAACACTAAGAAACATTCAAGTAAAATATCCACCTCACTGACTTGTCGTTCCTGCTCTGGAAATGCTATGTGCTGCTTTTCGAATTATTATTATTCCCTTCACTGATGTACTTGGTCCTCCTTTTTGGCTTCCAGTACTCCAGGGCTGCCCCAGGGGCCCTCAAGAACCTCTGCCAAGGTGCTCATAGGCATCCCATGGGGCTCCCACCACCTCGTGCACTGGGATGGAGTTTCCATTCTCTTCCTCCCTGGGGCAAAGTGGGGCAGGTGTCCCTTTATTCTTTTGGATAAACTGAGACACATCATGAAGACCAGGATTTTCTTGCCAGAGCAAGATCCTTGCTCAGAGAGTCATGTAACTGGCAGGAATATGGCAGAGTTCTGGGGCCAGACTGGAGGATAAGACTCCTTGTATGAAAAATGGATGTAAGAAGAAATTACAGGGCCACAAAAATTTTTAGCAGAAATAAACAATAAGTCAGGATGTTCAAAAGGGCACTATGAATGATCTGAGCCACAGCAAGGACAATAAAATCAGCCCCTGAGAGTGTTGCTATTTAAAGAAATGTTTCATATGGAAATGAACAGCCCATAGAGGGATGAGCTGGGTTTGTAACAGGCATAATGCTAAAACTGCTTGGCATTTATCCCCAGTGCAGCACACAGAGGCTGCAGGGATCACAAAACATATCACAGGGGTTAAGAAAACTCAAGGGGCTAAAAGGATTCAAAAAGCTCTTAAGCCAGGTTAGACACTCCTGCAAGAACTGGATGATAATTAAAGTCTTTCCAGTGAGTTAAGTTGCATTCACTCACTCAAAGAGAGGCAAACTTTTAGCAGGGGTCTCACAATTCCTGCCCTTAGCATGAAAAACAAGTCAATGCGAAAATTATCCTGAAATGCTCCACACTGAACTGAGGCTGCAGCAGACTGAAAAACCCATTCCTTGGAAAGAGCTGAATCACTGAGATGTCCTGGTCACACAGCAGGGCTGGACATCCTCACGTGGATAAGGACCTTTGGAGGAGACATTGTTGTCCCTGTGGTGCCTTCATCTGTCACCTGGAGGGCTCATAATTCCTTTTCTTTGAGGCTGTCCAATACAGCCTTGTTAACAGCCCATGTGCATGGAGAGGAGACCCATGGAGCCCCAGCCCCACCCCAGGGTCAAGCATCATGTCTTGGACACTGGATGCACAGCAAGGAGCATTGTAATTTTTCAAATTGTCCACCCTTTCAGAGGATCCCTCCCCAGTTTTGTCAGCTGTCCTTTCCTCTGCAGGGCTAAGGCAGACCAAAGAAAAATCAGGATCATTCAAAGGGCAGAAGGATGCAGTTTGCCTCAGATGGTGCAGGCTTGGATTGCAGTCAAAGAACTGAATCTTCTGCAGAGATTAACAAGCTCCACAGGTGCAGGGGAAGAACAGGCTCTTCGAACACAGGAGAAGAAATACACACAGTATGGAAAAATGCCCACTGCCTGACTCGCTACTGAAACTGTTAAACAACTGTCAGTGGGTTTTCTGGAGGGAGTCTGGGAGATGCAAAGGTGTGGAAATAGAGAAAGCAGCAGCCGCCGATGTCCCACAGGAAGCAAACGGCGGCCAGCGCTAGGAGATACAATCTGATCCTTTGTGTGTTCTGCAAGTTGCCTTGTTGGAATCAAAGACCGTAGAAAACCAGTTTGTGAAATAATGGTGGTGACAGAGCAGCACCTCCCCGTGTCAGGGCTGTTTCACAGAGTGGGGCTAATTCACCTTTTGTCTGCCTAATAGTACTGCAAAACCAGAATCCCTCCGATCAGAAAGACTGAGCTATTTCATGCTGTAAACTCTTTGCAGGCAGCCTGACAACAGAACAGGCTCTGTAAAGCATTTTTGAGTAGCAATGAGCCTCAAATGACACTTCCCAAAGCCTTTCTATCCCATGGAGAGCAAAAAAATGTGGCAGGGAAATACCAGCTTCTCGGGGAAGGGGCGTAAATAGCTCTAAGTGGGTATGGCAGCAAAAGCAATGTGATAATATGAAGGAAGAGCTGCTGAGATTATCAGTTCCTGGCATTATATTCCCAAAACACTCCTGAAGACTCACAGCTTCCATATGGCTCATCAGACACATACAATAACATGATGGCTCAGAACATTCAGTCCTATAGAAAGGAAACGAGAAACACAGACACATCCCTGTGCTCCTGCACACACACAGCAGTGACACCAGGGCCTGGAACAAAAGGGACAGGAGCAAATTCTGCGATGGAGTCAGTTTCCTCACGGCCTCCTGGTCACAAGTTCATCGTGAACATCAAATCTTTGCAGAGAGGGTTCGTGTGTTGCTTCCACGTGGGGCGCAGCTCCCACAGAGCCACCAGGCCCATCTACTCAGGTGACACATTTTGGGCTCAAGGGAGACATGATTCAAAGCCAAGCCCCCTGGGGGCATCCTGCAGGCCTCTACTGCAGACCAGGGGCTATCACTGAGCACTTCCACAGCGCCATGACAGCCTGACAAAAATCCTGCCCGTGAGCAAACTGGAGAGCAATTCTGCTGGAGGGAGCAAAGCTGGACTAAAGCTGGGTGATGGTGGCTCTGTGCAAATATGGTTGTCATCACATCTTAGTGACATAGAAGCTGTGGATGTCCCACCCCTGGAAGTGCTCAAGGCCAGGTTGGACAGGGCTTGGAGTGACCTGGTCTAGTGGAAGGTGTCCCTGCCCATGGCAGGGGATGGAACAAGATGAGCTTTAAGTTCTGTTCCCACTCAGACTTTTCTATGATTCCATGACAGCTGAGTGGGGCCTCAAAGTCCTCATCCCTTTGCACTGCCAACAGAGCAAGGTTTTAGGAGAGCAGAAGTTGTGATTTGTTGTGCTAGAAAAGCTTTGCTAGATTATGTCCTTGTGTGGCAAATCTGGCCTGTCCCAGAGCTGCTGGAATCACAGTCTCTGCTGACTGTAGCAGTTTATTTTCAGTGTGAGGAAGGATCGGGCCTGTGGTGAGCTCCAGAAAAACTTCTCAGTCATGGCTTGTAACCATGAAAACTCCTTCCCCAGCCTACTGAGGCTTAAAAAGATGGAGTTTCAGTTTCTGTGATTCTCTTCCAAGAGTGATAAGCCAGCAACAGTATTTCTTGTTTCTCAGTCATCTGTTCTTCAGTTTTCAGAAACTATTTCAGTTCTACAAACTGGCCTGCCATCTTTTTCCTTCTATGAGACTTTAGAAAGAGAAAAAGGATGAATCACTCTTTTTAAAATTACTTTTCCAAGTGGAGGGTCTCCTTCACAAAGTTACTTAGTCCTAGCATCCATTGCACTGTTCTTTCTCTAGTACCTCCCATTTCTTTGATGCTTCCTCTTTCCCCACCAAGGGGCTTGTTTATTTTTATTTTTTTATAAGCAAAACCTAATTCTTGGTTTTCTTGTTCAAACTCCTCAACCAAGCTCCTTGAGGAGTAAAGTAGGCATACAGAAAGTTAATGAGAAATTCTCCCTCTGTCCCTGAGGATTGAAGAGGGGATAATTTAGGTAGTGTTTGGAACCAGCTCCGACCCTTTTCAGACTATCCAGCATCACTGCTGGAGGAGGAGGATCCAACTGTCCTACATTCTCCTTGTGGATGCTAACAGAGCATGGCTTTTGTTCCATGTTTTTTTTCCCATGGATTTTCTTCCATGGCTGTCCTTCCATGGCTCTGACAGGTATGAGCAGAGTGGGCGGAGCAGGAGCTGCAGTGCTGAGCTCACAGCCCTGTGCCAGCAGCCTGGCAGCGCTGAGATGCTGCACCCTGACAGGTTCCTTAATAAGTGTTAATTTCCATCACTTCCCTCCGCTGGACACCCCGAAAGCTGATGACTGGTTATGGCACCTTCTGCTGGATGCGATCACCTCATCATCTCCTAATTAGCCAGATCAGCTTTCCTCCTCATCAGGAGCAGCCACGGAACGCCTTCTCCCTCTTCCCAGGATGGGCTCTCCCCCTGCTCTGCTCTGCTCTGCTCTGCCGCGCTTCACCCTGGGAAATGTTTTGTGATACTTTGGATCCCTTGTAAACCGTATTCTTCCATTTGGGCAGTCTTTCAACTCCATGAAAGTTACACGTTGTTTTCATTTCTTCTCAAGTACCTCAGGTCAAAGAAAGACCTGTGTCACAGTGGCTCTAAAAGCCTAATAAAGTCTTTCATCCAGAGACCTGCTTGCTGGCGCAAAGTCAGGGAAAACAAACTAAGTCATCGAGTGTTGTTCAAACTGTCAGATCCTTTTCAGCATGCTCTTCCTGCCAGCCTGTTCATGTGCGTTTGGGGGCTGGGATGGGGAGGAAGGGAAGAGGGGAAAAAAATTCCTGATGGCAGAAAGCCCATGGAACAACTGGCACCTTTCCAAAGCAGCCTCCCCCCGGCCCCCAGCCTGCCTTCATGGGCACAGGCGTCTGCCAATCTGTTCTGCACACACAGACACACACACACACACACACACACACTGCACAACACAAGCAACTAAATGACTTTCCAACAACTTTGCTCACAAGAGCCACTCTACCCCGAGTTTGGCACCTTGAGCTTTCTCCTCACCCCCGCCTCTCTGGGCTCTGCCTCCCAACGAGCTGGACAGGTTCCAGTGTTTAAAAGCCCATTTAACCACTCCCTTTTGTTTAGAAATACTAAGCCTTGATCTGATTTTATCGACCCTGCCGTGCCAAGAGGAGGAGGATGCTGAGGGTTTCTGAGGATCCTGCAATGAGCTGAAAAGCTCCACGAGCCCTTCAAGAAGGGCTTTGCCCACTTTGCAGCAGCCCTTGTGCTATTGTGGAGCCCCAGAAGGAGAGTGTACCATTTATGGGACCACACAGGATGGCTTCCACTCTTGCTGTTGTACACATTTCTCCCTTTGAAAACTTCATTATTGGCACTGAGGAGCCGAAATTCAGCCCTGTGCTTGGCTGGCACTGTCTTTTGATGGTTAAATAGCTTTCTTTACACTCTTCACCTTGTTCAGTGCTGCTATGCCCAGAAAAATCAGAGCAGCAGGGGAGTGAGGCAAAGAGGCACGAACAGGACCTCTGCTCTGATTGACAATTGTAATCTTCCTGGGTATTGTTAGGAGACATCTTTCTGCACTTGATAAACCCAGCATGATTACATGAAACATATCTTTTTAAAATATATTTCTCTTTTTCATAAAGCAAGTAAAGCCAACTGCATTTAGAGCTGATTTCAATCCCTTTGTGCAGTGTAGCATTTGGATGCCCTCTTAAGGATGCTGGGTTTGAAAGTTTGTCTTTTCTCATAACCTCAGAGAAGCTCTTAACATCAGTGACAGAAAGGGCTGTCAGATTGCAAGTCAGACAGAACCAGAGAGCTCTGGAGTAACAGGAGACCCTTCCCAAAAATACATCTCCATTTCCCACGTGGTTATTTCTTTGAGAAAAAAACACACATTCTGTGGAAAGGCACAAACACACACTGACCACTGAGATCACATTTTGGTTCAATTCTTCATCTCCATCATGCCACCTGTTCTGTGCTGTGGCTCATCAGGGCACTGCTAAACAGGGGAGGAATTTAAACATCCACAGAGCTGCTATAAATTTGAATGAATACGAATAGTTTCTCATCTATGGCAATTTGCACCAATCAAGGCTGTACCTTCATGTATCCGGCAATCTGGAGGAAAGAGTCTGCCTCCTGCTAGGCAGTTACTGACACATTTTTAGCTTCCCTACGCTGGCTCTGCCCTCCTCTACTTTTCATTTCCCACCAAAGAGAAAACATAAAGGAAGTGATGATGAGCAGGCAGCTGTGGTCAACAGAAGAAGTAGCATGATCGAGAGAGATGCTATCTAAAAAGTTCACACAGGAACAGCCTCACTGGCATTGAGAACAGCAGAGCCTGGAACAATATCACTGAAAAACAAATTACACACAGGCACTATCCAAGTCCAAACCAGTCAGATATTTTTGATACCCTGCAGCTTCAAAGGGGATAACAGGCAGTTGAGTGCTAGTGCTGAAGATCACGTTAGCCCCACCGGATTATTCAGGTCATGCTAAACAGCAAATTCAGTGGATTAAAAGAGTTCTCATTCCTGCTGTGCACTTTTAACAGTCTGCGAGTTACACAGAGGGCTGAGGATGCTATGTACGTCGCACGTCTTGTGTAGCACTTTATAGTCAGACAAGCTCAGCAAGGGGCATCTGCCTTCCTAAAAATTGCCATTGACCCACTCCTGTTCAGGAACACTGAGAAGCCAATGGACTCACCCAGCAGCTATGTGAAAATCTCTTTGCCAAGCCATGCAGAACTCACTTTTGTGTCTGCAGTGCATCGGCGCTGTATTACCATGACAAAACCAAATTGGCACCATTGAGGACGGTCTTTGCTAACACAACAGCCCTTCTCTGGTAATAAACTCGTGCGCACAAATGACGGCACAATGAGGGGATGTGGAACCGCTAGAGGATCTCTGGGGTAGCAGCCAACAGCTTTTCAGCTTTTTTCTTGCCTGACCCAAGTCATTCTCCATGCAAGCGTTGGTGTAAAGTTCAGCAGCATAAAGCTTGGCCAACATCGGGGCAGTGCCATTGTCTCACATTAATGTACAATTCCTGCAATTGCTGCAGAGCAAAAGGCAGCACAGCCCCAGTTGTCACTGCAAAATATTTTGAGGGTTCTGCTGTGTCTAGCACTATCCTTGCTTTCATTATGGGTCAGTGAAATCATGGGTGTTTCTACAGAATGTCCAAAATCTGTGTGGTACCAACCCCACTAATACTGAAACCACCCACAGTAATTAAGGCTGTATTTCAGACGTCAATTACAAGTCTTTTGTAGTCATTACAAATGGGGAGGTCCTGGGACAGGCAGGAAGAGAAGCATCCAGGTCTGACCCAACTCCTACCACCTTCTTGCCAACCCCCAGCCCAGCACAACAGAGACAGAGCTCCTCAGGAACATCCTTTGGTGGTCATTGCTCATTTGAAAAAGCAAATCCTTCAATGAATGAGTTAGTAAATGGCAAATAAATGAACAAGGATACTTCTGCCTGATTTTTCAAAATACCTTCTGCTGAGGTGGGGTCTCTTATGTCTAATAGAGGTATGAACTGTGCAGCTGTCTTCCCTTCAAGGGGAGCAGCAATGGGGTTTGCCCTCTCCTCCACTGCCCATGCTGGAAAACAACTAGGGATGAAATACCACTGAGACTTCTACCTCTGTCAAAACTGGGAGAGATTAGCTGACAGACTTAAAAAAATATTATGGAAACTGATAGACAGAGACACCTACACGCTGCTTTGTATGGCACAGAACTGTTTTCCCAAAAAATAAACTGGGCTAAAAATGAAAACGGTCAGTCCCTGAGCAGGTCAAGACATGGATACGAGCTTGTTGGTAGCGGGCTGATGGATTCCTTGTGGAGACAGACAGCTCTCCTGAGATTCAATGAACAATATAAGAGAAGGATTTGATTTAGAGTAAAACTCTAAGTCGTGAACAAGGGTTTGGGAAGAGAATAATTCTCAAGATTAAACTCAATTATCAGTTTCATAGAACCTTGACCTCACAATCAGCACAGTATAGACTCAAGTTCCACACTTGCACCCAAAACTAGAAGCTGAAGTAGCCTTTTTTCCACCCATAATGACAATCTTACTGGTGTTTTAAGACAGAAGACAGCAAAATTTTAACAGACACTCTACCCGTGAAGTCCTCAACAAACATTACATTGATACAACAGCAGTGCAGCGTTTACAGTAACAATTTGACAAAGGCTTTTTATAAAAGTTTGCAGATATTCCTGACTACTTTTTCAGCTGAGAAAAATCACCCAGAGTTCCCACAGAGGACATCTTGAGGGTAGGAGATGGCAAAGCTGAACATTCATCACCAGCAGATCAGGGAGCAGATGGAAAAACCACAGAAAGAGGTTGCACCGAGTTTGCTGTTTCTTTAAGTCGCTGATGGATTCACACATGATGCAACTAGACACAACACAGCACTTGCATCTTCCTGCATCAGTGATTCTGCAGACATAGATCTTCCCACCCTCCTTTTCTCCCGTCCAAGGCCCAGATGTAATTTTTGTCTACAACTGGATACAATCACGTTCTGCACACAAGCCCAGCAAAACAAAACATCCCATTTTCAGTTCACAGAGCTGCCATGGCAGAAATAAATATTATTTTGTTTGTTGGGGTTTTCTTTCTGGTTACTGTTGTTCTGTTTTCCAAAAATCATTGTTCTGCAGAACAATTTAACACAACACATTCTTCCTGAATTGAGACTTTGCAGTTAGCTGAAATGCAGTTAGGTTCTCAGTGAAAAAGCCGGTCCTTCCAAGCCAAACTCCAAATTTCTCTGAAATCTCAACCTTTAGACAACTTCCTAAATCAACAAACATGAGATAAGCACTCGGCCTCCTCCTATTTCAGCAGGAAATGACCCAGCACAAATCTCTGCAGCACTGCCATGGTTTGCAAGCAGAAGGTGGCACCTTTAGGTTTGTCCGTCTGCTTGGACCATGCCATGGCTGAGGGAAAGCTGCTGGGCACAGAGTAACCCATTCCTTACTCCCTGTACTCTGTTTGCAATTTGTATCTTAATTTCTTGAGAGGCATGGGAGCAACTGGCTGCCTGATACCCCAGGAGTTTAGGGTAAAACCCAGAGCAGAGCAGCAGCCTCGCACCCACCGCCACTGGGGCTGTGTTTTCAGAAGCACATTGCTTGATGTTGCTGATTTGAGGAAGGGGATGAGTCCCCCTTGGAAGAGAAACCTGTTAAGTTACAGCTTTATGGTCCTGGCTCAAGTACGTGTAAAGGAGCCTGAACTCTCTTTGCAGGGGGCAGCTTCAGGAATTAGCCTCTGTTTTCTCCTTCTCTCTCCCTTCTCACTTCAATTGCCCGATCTGAGGGTGATTTTTCTCTCTCTGGTGCCTCTCTACCCATCCTTTCCTTCTCTCTTCCCACCCTGTCAGCCAATGACAAAAATAGAGATGAGAAGAGACACAATTGCATAAAGGAAGGGATTTTTCCATCTTTAATCACAGAGGGGGATTGGTTTGCGCTCTGCCTCGCTGCAGGTTGGGCAGGTAAGATTTGAAGGGAGGCTGTGTGATGCATCGAGCTGAGCTGGCCCTTGACCTCCAGCTCCCTGTCTGCTCTGCCTCCAGCTTTCGTGAAGGCACTGGGTGTGAAATGGCACCAGCAGCACTGCTTGGTGCTTTCCTGGGCAGCCCTTGAGAGGAGGGAGCAGCCCTCTCAGACGTGCTCCCTCCGCAGTGTGCACACCTTCCTCGGCGCACCTGGGGAGGAACACTGCTCTGGGTTTGCAACACTAACACAAAAAGCACTTTTCTGTGCACACACTGGCTCTGGGGCTCAGCAGATACAATGCTGTTGTACTCCAAGATCAGTTTCCATTTAAGAAACCTGAGTTACTGATAACTTAGAATGAAGGAAAAAGAAAAACTGATCAATGCTTACCTCACTTTTTGGCGGATTAAGCTTGGGGGTTTCTTGTTCCTCAAGAGCACTGGACTTTTTGTAGCTAAGGAAAAAAAGGAAGATACTGTAAGAACAAATCAAAAGAAAGAAATTATATCAGTACACCATTTTTTATAAGCTCTATAGGCTTTGTCTTTGCATAGTATTAGAGCCATTCAGATTAAACTTTGCAAAAAAAATATTCTCCATAGGTATATCCGCATTTTTGTTGGACATCAGTTCTTTGATCTTTATTCACGTGGAGTACTGTTCTTTTCCTTCCTGCTCTTTGTTTTCTTGCCTTTTGCCGCATTTGAAACTGAGGCTGGTCCAAAACTGCTCCAAAACATCTCATCATTTTTACCAGGCTAGTTTATCACCAAACTCAGTATATTTTTTTGCTCCGCAAGAAAACAATGAAAACACCCGGTTAACAAAGGATGAATTTCCAGGTACCACCAGCACAGCCTGCAGGATGATCCCTCACACAAACTGGGGCAATTTCATGCATTTCCACCAGCACCATGGCAAACCACTCATCCATTTCTGAATGCAGAGCTGGGTCCTCTGAGCGACACGTGCTGCCTCGCCCTTGCAAGCAGCGGCTCATTGCCTTTTTTTTTTTGCCTCCATTTTTCAAGATTTCCAAGTGGAACAGTCTTATCCTTCACCTCCATAGTCATTTGTGCCAGCACAAACCAGACTGAAACCAAAAGTCCCAAGAGGAGATGCCAAGCCCATGGCACTTCTGGGCTAAGGGACAGTGTCACCATGCTCAGGGTTTGATTGTATATTCCCCACACAAAATTAATTGATCATGTCTTTTCAACAGACCACGAACAGCTCTCAAAATTAACCACAAGGAAGCAGACTCCATTCAGAGATTTGAATCAACAAAATATAAACACAAAAATAAAATCATTCCCATTATGATATTCTTTTAATAAATGCTCCTCAGTAGGCTACATGAAGGATTTTCTGTGGTGTACTTTGGCCAGGACATCTTAAACACATTTGAGAAATTTCCCAAAACAATTTTTGTAGAGAAATGAATCTATCAAGATTAAAAATTTCCCCTGGAAATTCACTGTCAATATTTTTTTAACCTACTTTTCTTCCTCACTCCCTCCCCAGGAGCTCTTTGTCTCACATCAGTGCTCTGCCACTCTTGGATCCTATGAGTCCTTCTGCCTCGATGCTTCTTGGGATAAAATGATCTTTCCCAGGAGCTCTGATAGGCTGCTTTAAATCAGCTCTTTCTTGATTCATGCATTTCACAATTCTCTCTCCTCTCCATTCTTGCAGCTATAATTACTGGTGAATTTAAATTTTACTTAAAAAAAAAGCAAACAAACCAAACCAAATACAAAACAACAAAAACCGAGCCACAAAGAAAAACCCACTAAGAGGCATCCTAAACCCCTCTTTCTCCTGAAATATCCATCTTTTCCTGCCAGAAATGACCCCCACTGAGCTATGCTCAGAATGGCAGCAGGGCTGCCCGAGCCAGATGGAAGCTGCTGAAGACCTTGGAGATCAAGCCACCAGCCTTCAATCTTGACATTTGGTCGTGGGTGGCAGGTTTTTTTCCTTTCACGCTTAAAAATGTTGCAAACCACAGTAGTTCTCTTTGATGGGGAACTGGAGGCTGATTAACCTTATCTTCTTCTGTGCAGATACAGATGTTGAGAAACAATTTCCCACCCACACTGGCCAGAACTGGTGCCGGGACCGTTGGCCAACACACAATCTGCCATCCTGAGCCCTACAGCCTCTAGAGATCTCTGATGGGGTTTTGGTGCCACTCAGGACGTGGGAATCAGGGTAAATAAAGTTTGCCTCTTTCTATGCTGCTCTGGGAACCAGCCCTGAACATCCTCACATTTTTAGCATCATTACAGAACATTTTCCTGATGGGCCAAAGAAATGAGCCCTCTTTTCCAGTTATGCTCCCCCCAGGACACGATGCTGAACCAGCAGGACCTTTCCTGTCACAGGTGGCAGGAGATGGGACAGTGCTCCACTTTTTTTTTATTTCCATAAGGAGGATCCTTCTTCATCTGCTTTCATTAAACCATGTGCCTGCACTGTGAGCTCAAAATGACACTTTTGAATAATTTAAGATAACGATAATAGAAACATTAAAAAAACCTCTCATAGAGACCAAACCCGATTCCTCTCGCAGCTTCTGAATTACTTTTTCACTTGTAGCCATTTCTGCTCTATCTTAAGAGCTATTAAAAAAAAAAAAGGCACGATAGATATTAGGAAATTACTAATGCTTTTTTGAAAGCACCTATTGCTTAATCTTCTGCAGGACTATTTCTGGATTCCTGTACAGCTTTCATCTTTACCCTGAGTGTTTTACAAGGTACCTCGCACTCGCTCAGCCCGAGCCCAAAGAGGACAGGGTTGTTTTTGCGCATTTTCCCTGCAGCTGTTTTGTTCCATGGGAGATGATGCCACACTGGGTCAGGACTTTTTTTTTTTTTTTAATTTGCTTTAAGGGATGAGCTTTATTTACCAGACAACATTAACCACTTGGATTTTCCAGCTCCAAAATTCCTTGCAGGTATTCTGAATATATTAGGGTGGTTTGTTTTTTGGTTTTTTTTTTCCCCTTGCTTTTAAATTCTATTTTTAAAACCCAGAATGCTGGGTCTGACACAGCTGGGGACTTTGCTGCTTTTTCATTTCTTTTCTTTCAGGGAGGCAGCAACACAAACTACTCCTAAAACACCAGGATCAGGACATCATAATTTTTTCCCCAGCAACATCTGGAATATTAAGAGGCTGGAGTGGGATTGGAGTTGCGCTGGCTGAGCCAATCTCCAGCAGGAGCCTCCCCCTGCTCGCGCGAAGGGAGAAGCAGCCGGAACGTGAGGAGCAGCAGCCGCACTCACCGCTCCGTGACTCCAGCTCCATGCCTGCACTTCTCCATTGATTTATGGGGCAGCTCATTTCCAGACCCACCTCCTTCAGGAGGAGGAACCTCAGCTCGGGGTGGATAATAGGGTCCTACAGCCCTTAAAGCACTCTCTGCTTTTTCTGGGGTGGGGAGGGGAGGCTTATGGCAGAGAGAAGTATTCCTCCTCCCTTTGAACGGGTCTGGAAATGAAGCGAGAGAGCTGATGCATTTTTAATTAAAATAAAATAAAATAAAATAAAATAAAATAAAATAAAATAAAATAAAAAATGTCAAGCTCATAACCCAAAGCAGAGCTTGGGCTGTGGAGGAGGAGATGCCTCACCCCATTCCTGTTGTGAAAGCCGCACAATGGAAGGCGCACTCGCCTTCCGCCCATTCAATCTCTGCCTCACATCTCTGTATCTATACACACATGCCCCACAAAGACATATTTTCTACGTTAAGCCTATGGATTACTGGCTCAGGCCCTCACAAAAAAAAAAAAAAA
>VXBQ01015620.1:327576-356126 GCA_013400175.1 Phainopepla nitens
AAATGTTTCCAAGGCAACGAGCCAGGGGTTGCTATGGCATCTCGGAGCGAGCAGCTGGGCCAATCCCGCTCCCTTCGAGCTGGGAAGGCGCAAAGCCTCTAAATTTAATGTCAGTGCGGAGAGGAAGGGAAGCTGTTGAGGCATGCATGATGCTGAGCGTGCGCTTGCTAAATGCGGACAACATGGCCCCCATGATTAGGACCAGCACACTAATGAATATTCATTGGGCTGATTAAAGCAAAGTCAATTAACTACTTGACTGCTTGATTTTTTGCTGGATTTTAGTCGTCTCTTTTAACCATTTTGCCACTGGGGATGCTCTCGTTCTCCCCTTCATCTCCCTCTTTCCTCCTCTACATTTCCTTCACTGGCAATTAAGGTTTAGATTTTTTTTCCCCTTGTCTTTATGCTTTTTAGTGACAATAACCCATCCTCCTCGTGTTTTACAGCTCACTTTATCTCACCAATAAATCATGTTCTTCTAGGGTCACAGTCTTCCACTACAGTTGCAGGTAAGGTAGAAGGTCACAGTTTTCCATCAAATTTTAAATTCTTACATGCGATTTGATTCCAAATCCGCGGCTAAGCAATAATGCCGATTTTCTACTTCACAGTGGGATTTCCCCCCATCACCACAACCCTTTGTTTTATAACACAGGGGTTGCTGTGAGCCAGGTCAAGGGCTGCAGAATATTTTTTTGTTTTGATTTGTTAGGTCAGAATTCCTTCAGACAGACAATTCAGACTGAATGTTCTAGGAAACCTAAAGGGATCCTAAAATAAAACAACAATTCATTAAAGATGGTTTTCAATTTAGAGAGATGTCTCTCCCAGTGCAGTAGTGATGTAATAAGACTGTGAAGAGGACTGCATATTTTATAAAGACCATTTTTCAGAATGTGCCTGAAAACTAAAACATGTGATTAAATTAAAAATAAATGAAAAATTGTTGGTCAAAAAAAAAAAAAAGTCCACGTTTGTGAATTCAGCCCTTACAACCTAACCTGGGAAAATACATGAATTTTCACCATGTTCTTTGGCTTGTTCTGAAAACTCTCTTAGGTTCCTGGATTATGTATACAAGGAAAGATGCATTTACATGACAGTTATGACTCTCCTGGAATGGAGTTATTAATAGTTTGAAGTCATAGATCTGATGGAAAGATTGGAAAACCTGAACATAATCACTCAGCATTTGGGCTCTTGCCTTTGTCAGCAACTGAAGGAAAAACACACAGCGAAAGGCAGAGTGTGCAGCGGGGCAGGGACAACACTGACTTCAATATTACTTGTTCAATTCAGCTACATTTAAGCAAAAAACCAGAAAAAATAGCGAAAGAGGAATGAAATGAGATGGAGGATAACTGTGTGGGGGAAGTTTGCATTTTTTGTAAGTGCAAATGAAAAAATGCTCAGTTTCTATTATATAAACTCCATGGATGTACTGGCTGCTCTATTATTTTGCAGGATGATGCATATATTTATTTGCTTTTTTATCTACACAGTCATAAAAACAGGCAGTTGATTCTCCACCAAAACACAGAAAATCAGGAATGACAACGCTTCCCTACACAAATCGTATTTTGGGAGCGCGACGCGGCACTTCCCCACAAACCCGCCGCGTGTCCACCATCCCCCTATTAACACCATTATCCCAACTTTTAATCTTCTCATCTGCAGCCCAAGCCTCAGCCCCTGGTTGGGCTCAGGGAGTCACCCGGGTGGGGATCGCTGCTGCAAGGATGAAATCACAGGCACGAGTTGGAGCGCGCGTCCCCGGATTGCCGAGATGACACCCTTCTTTGCAGAGCTTTATATTTCTGCCATCAAGATGAGGAATCTGCATAGCAACACTCAGCTCCACGTTGCATCCACCCAAATCTGAAGAAAAACCCCCAACAAATAGTTACCCATTTGCAAATTAAGGGAGCAGCAAAATAAAAGGAAGGGGAGCGTGTTGAGCTGCCACGTTCAATTTAAAGAAGGATAGATTGGGGGCTCTGTTTCAAAATAGCATTTTTTCATCTCTGCGCAGTGCAAATTTCTTCACAGGGGGCAATGTGCAAGCGTAGATGTACATGCACACAAAGAGAAGTGGAGTAATTCCATTCTCACAAAAAATTTAGAGAATTGGATTCAAATCCTATGTAGGTCACAAATGAAATGTAGTCAGCAACCTACAACACAGGGAAAAAAATGAAAGAAAAAGACAAAATCCCAGCCCAGTGCCACAGAACCCAGCAGTCTGCAATTCTTGGTCATGAGAGGCCACAGCATTAGCCAGGCAGGGTGTTGCAGGTCAGGATTAAGAAGCATTAACAAATTCATGTGGAGGAAGCTGGCCCAGCACCTGCCCCCAATTTGCCAATTCACTTTGTCCCCATTCCGTGTGAATCAAATTCTCTTTCTACTTGGAGGATATTTGCTGTTTGGTTTTTTTTGGTTTGTTTTTTTTTTTTTTTTTAAATAATGTTATACTGGGTAAAATGTACATCCCCAAGCTGTGAAAAGAATTTTAACTTGAAATCTACACAGGAGCAAGAACAGAATAAATATTGTGCTTATATTATGAATGTTATAGATGTAAAAATGCTTAAAGACATGTAAGTGAACATCCACACACACATACAGAGAAATTACAGTAAACTGCATCTATTCTGGTTCTAAGATATATTGCAAATCCAGTAATCTATAAAAAAACCTCACCACAAAAATACAAACCAGGAATCTACATCTGCACAATGGAAAATATTCTGAGTGCAAACCCATAGCGGGAGCAGTAAATTCAGGGTTAAGTCTCTGGATTCCTGTCTGATACTTTCAGCCTTTCATCATGTCTCTATGAATTTTTATTTCTGTACTCTGGGGTAAATTAAGGCTGATGGTGTCAATACGGGGTTTTGAGTCCAATTTCAACATTTCTCATGTTTTGTCTGTTTAACTCAGACCCTTTAAGTTTGGGTTTTCAACAGTTTAGGAGGGAGGCTTGGGGGTTTTCTAATCCTCTTTCAAAATGCCAGATTTTCCAGGAGGCTATTCCCCACCGAACTCGCCCCCAAAACGTTGTGTCAGGGCAGGAGCCATTTTGCCAGGCAGAACAAATTCCTCCGTCCTGGAGAGCTGGTGCTGAAGGAACCCCAAGAGCAGGAGCACCCCGAGGCTGCAGAGCCCCTGCACTCCTGCATCTCCCTGCTCCTGCAGAGCAGAGCCCCCCAGACCCCTCCAGGAAAAGCCTGATGCGTTTGAGATTAAGAACGTGCTGCGTCTGGGATTAAAGCAGAACACGTTTACAGCCCTCGCAGTGCTAACCAACCAGAGGAGTTATCTAATACAGGATTCATGTGATTGCTTGAATAATATTCCAGGAGACGCTGCGTCCCTTCCTCCTGCGTGCACAGCCCTCGATGCAGCACACACATGGTATTTCTAATAGGATCTCTTCTCCCCTCTCTCTCTCTCTCCCCCGCTTTCACAATCTGTCGCTCTCCAATCTGCCCACTCTGCTCTATTTTCCCATCCAATATTCCCCCTCTAACACCTTCCCCTCCTCTTCAGCCCCCACCCTTGCTCCTTCTCTCCCCCCTCCAGGCTCTGCTGTCGGCCACCTTAGCCCTGATGCTGAGTTTTGGGTCTCTGGACATTCAAAGAATTTAGCAGAGTGATTAAAAAGAGGCAATAAAGCAAAAAACAATTTCTCCCCTACTACTAGCCTGTAAATAACGTGGTAACTAACTAACCCCTCTAATAATTTTATGCCTATTTTTTTTTTGGCTGGACTAGGTAATTAATGTTTTATCTCACTTGGTGCTATTTTATCAGAAACTTTACAAACAAGTTCACCATTGCTACCTCCTCTTTGTGGAGGGGAAGCAGCAGCAGAGGGAAGGGGAAGGCTCAGCTAGAGCTCCCCAGCAGGCTGGCAGTGTAGCCTGAAATAAATGAGGTCTCCTGGGTTCCAGTCCAGTGGTCTAACCATTAGTCTCTGACTAAGAAACAAATGCAGAGGCCAGAAAATGTGTAAATTAAAGCAACACTTCACTTTTCCTTGTAGTCAGTAGAATAATTACAAGATGCAGATGTAGCTACAGATGCCTGAGGCTTTGGTGATCCCTGGGATACATTTCTAAGATCAGGCTTTTCCTCCAGACCATCCTGCTGCTCTAAGGTGCTGTAGGAACTGTTCACTCTGGCTGAAATTTGGCCCTAACCTGGGCAGCGCAGGGCTAAGCAGAGCAACTGGTTTAAGGAGTTCAGGGGAAGCATCAGGCTTTATCTAGGCCTGGTAGGATTATGGAAATAAGTATTTAATTTCCCAGAAGAGAACAAGCTCGTGGCCAGCTTATGTGTGCCCACACATGGGCACAGACACTAGCACATGGGAACACGGGAGAGCTCTGGCACCGCACGCAAGCAGGAGAAAAGGGTTTGACACAGTGTGGGGGACAATAACAGCTCTTACCACGAGGAAAGATTTACATCCACACTCTTAACTTAAAGGTTGTAGGTGCCCCTTGATTCGTGCCACGCTGCACAGCCTGTGAGATGTGGACAGCTCTGATCCATGGAGCAGCGAGCGTGGCAGCAACGCTGGAGAGGGGATGCAGGGGATCCTATGCACTAGGATCTAGTGACATAGAGATTCTAGAAGATTAGGACACTCAGCTTCCCTTTCCTAAAGATAAAAGCACTGCCACAAGGAAAATGAGTGCTGTCCCTGTGGAGTAAGCATTAAACCCCTTAAAAACTGAAGCCAGTCCTGCAGATCAAGCAAACGCTTCATTTAAGCACAAAAGGAATCCAAAGCTCCTTAAAGGTCCAGAAATCTGAGTTAGGTTCTCATTCTCTCAACTCACATCTATGACACATATTTTTTAGACAGAGGAAAACACGAGGCAGCTGATCTCATGGAGTGTTGAGAAGCAGCTCCTGTATTAGACAGGAGCACCATGGAACACAGCTGCTCTGGGAGAGGTTTGATCCAAAGATCTCCTGGTATGGACCATTGTCGGAATTGTGATTATTACTGGAGGAACCTCAGCTATCCAAGCTGTTTCCCTGCATGGAACTTCTCCAGCACCACCAGGCTCTCCAGTACAAGAGACACGTGAATACACAGGAAGTTCAGTGAAGGACCACAATGATGGTGAAGGGCCCAGTTTTTGTCTCCTACAAGGAAAGGCTGAGAAACCAAGACAGCTCAGCTTGGTGAAGAGAAGGCTCAGAACATCCAATATTCTTTACCAACAACATGGGCTTCCTGCCTTGAGCAAACACATCTTCATAGAAACAATCCAAGAAGAGCTCAGACACGATAAAGATATGAAATGTCACAGCAATTTGGAAAAGCTGAACCTGAGGACTCTAAACTGGTAAATATGACTTGCATAACTGGCGGAAAATATTTGCAATCCTGTAAACATACACAAATTCCTAAGATCTGTGGCAGATTTCTGAGGTGTGACTAATTCACTCAGCACAAAGGTGACACTGTTGTGACAGAGCGCTCGCATCTCTGAACTCTGAAACCAAGATGAAACCATTTCCTACTCTCTGGGGTTTGGTTGTGAACGATGTAACCTTCCTAGGCTAATACAAGCAAGTTTGAAAATCAGACTAGAGAGAGTCAAAACCTCCAGGCTTTAAATAAGGCCACATTCACCTCTTTAGCGTGCGTGTGGACACCAATAACCGAGAAGAATTCACACCCTGCTATCTCGTCCTGATGGAGGGTGCAAGAGGTTGTGCATTGGCTCACTTGGTATTGGGCCTATGAGACATGAAAATCTCTCCAAAATCTCAATGCTTCAGTGCATGGGTTGCCCATGTGGAGATCCCAACTCCAAGGAAACCCTGAGACACGTCAGAAGTCAAATCTGCTCCATGTGCAGAGACTTTCCAGGCTCAGAGGAGCCCACCTCTGTGCCCCCTCCAAGCATCTGCTCTTTGGCTTCACCCACAGACACCTTTGTGCTGCTCAGCACATGCAGAACTCGAAGCCACCTCTGTGCTGAGCCAAGCCCTTCCAACAAGTGCAAGGGGGAGGCAGGAGCAGCAAACGAGTGCCCTGGCGCCGGCTCCCCGCGGCCCCGGCAGAGCTGCACGCACACGTCACCTCCCCAGGAAGTTGTTTGTATTCTTGGGAGAATGTTGAAAAATATCTCTGACCCCCAAACATTTACCTTTTGATCGGAGGTTTCCAATGTTGCTGTAGTGTATTAAAGCTGAGATGCTCATAAAAAAACCCTTTGTGTCAACATAGTAAATGACTCTAATTAGGCTGGTGGTGCAATGAAAATGCTTAATTCATTCTGATGAGGCAGAAGGAAGAGCTAAAATGTTTATAGACAATGGGTGAACAGGGAGATATAATGCTGAGTGCCAGCTTTAAATGCAAATTACCACAGAAATCTTTCCCTCTCCACCATCCCATTCCTCCCCCTTCCTCTCTCTCTCTGTCGCCAGCACCACTCTGTAATCTCCTAGTGCAGTAATTAGAAGTGAAAGGAGCCACATAGAGGGGCCTCTAAAGGCAACACTAAAGAGAATTACAGAAAAAAATACCTACCTTTAATAGAAGACAGCACTATTTTCCAAAGTGCACCACCATTGCAGCACTTGGCATGGTGGTAGGATCAGAGAGGTGATAATTTGGAGGGGTATTACTGAAATGGGATGTAAATGTCTTTCATTTCTCCCTCACTCTGAACTGGCTTCATCTACCCCGTCTGTTCATGGGGCTGGGGCCACTTTGCCTTTTGGAAGAAGGCCAGGCCAGCAGCAACAAGCAAACATTTTGGGGGTGATGGCTTGCAGAGTGTTTCTTCACCTCGCCAGAAGTATGGAGCTGCAAGTGGACAAGAGCTGTGAGCTGGAAAAAACACCATGGAAGATGCCATAACAGAGCAAACATGGAAACCTAGCAAAGTCATCCTTAGAAATGTTTCTCATTACACTTGCAATATCTCACCTTCTTTTAGAAGAGAAATTATACATTTGGTGAGAAATAAAAAGTGAGAAGAGGACAAAGAGGAAGAGAGAAAAGGCAGCGAGTGTTTGGTTTTCATACAGGGTGTGACACTTTTCTGCAAACATTCTCATTTGGAACATCCAGAATAGCTTTTCTTGGGAGTTTAAATGAAGAAATGCTCCTGATGCCAACGTGACAGTGTCTCAATGCTTTAGGATCTCCAGTATCAGCAATGAACAGCAGCCTACAGATCTGTCTTAGAGCTTCACATCTGGAGTCTGAGCCAAAACCAGGGTTTTTTCATTGTCTATGAATTAAATGCTCTCAGTCCTGTTTCAGCATTGAACAAATCCCCATCTCCTTCCCACACACAAATCACCCCAATGCTGTGGAAGGTCAGATCAGGAGACTGGAAAATCTGTCACAGTCTGAGACTATGAGCCAAATGAACTCCTGGCAAAAAGCTGCTGAAATTACATTTTGAATTGAAATCCCTGAAACAAAAATATTTTCTTTCCTCCTTGCAGCAGCATTTGAGCCTCAAGCTTAAGAACAGGTGAGTATACCCTGAGGAACACAAGCAGGATAAAGCAGACCTGGGCTTTTGCCAGCAGGAGCTGGGCAGGGCAGGGGAAGGGGGCAGATATCAGGCAGAATTTTTGTGGCACTGTGAATTTTTATCATCTCTCCACACTGACACAGCTGTGTCGTCAGTGAACAAGGTCATGCTCACTGTGGGCACATCATTTAACACTGTGCTCACCTCTGCAGGCAAGCCTGGTGATGTGCCCTGCCCTTTTCTGCAGGTGGCCTGACCACAGCAGCCCACCTGGGCTCGCTCTTTCCTGAGGGATTCAACACCCCTTAGGAAAGCTGCCAGAGACTGAGGTGTGCTGCTGCAGGTCAGTGCTCAGACCCCGCTGCCAGATCGTGTTACGTTACCAACTCCCAATAAAACTGCTTTGCCTGACTTAAAATGCTTTTTATTTTCTGAAAAAATAAAGATGATAATTTTTCCCCTCTCTTAAGGCCAGCATGCAGGCCCTTCTTCATCCCAGATTCTGGTCTGGACAGAGTCACATTCCTGCAGGACAGCTGTCAGAGGGGTGATGCCACATTTGTGCACAGCATGAACATGAGGGAGCACCCTCCTCTGCGTGTCCTCCTCTGCATAAACAGAAACCCCAGACAAAGCTGGACTCGGGGAAAAAAAAAAAAAANAGAAAAAAAAAAAAAAAAAAAAAAAAAAAAAGCACAGCTTGCTTGTGCCTGCACTTCATTCCCAAGGCTCGGCTCAGCTCATTCATAAAAGATCTCCATCTGACCCGCAGAGCCACCTCCAGCCCCCGGCGTGCAGGTGACGCGGGGCTCTCCTCGAGGATGCCCCTGGGCACGGAGCCGTGTGCCAACAGCTCCCTCTCCCCAGCCGCCAGCGGGAGCATCCCACCGTCCCCTTCTCCCGCTCCCTCTCTGTGTTTGCTCACTGAGACAGAAGCAATACCAGTTTGCAGCACAATAAACCATGTAAAGGAAGCATCAATTAACTAGAATACATGGATATAGTATTTAATTAACTGTTAGGCTCACAGTTACCGTATGATGTCATGGAAACCTCGAATCTCCTGGGTGCTGCCTCACACATGCCAACTGGGAATTGGAGCCATCACAAATCCCATGTAAAGTTTGAATCCTGACATTTTTAATTAAAAAAAAAAAGAAAAAAAAAAAAAAAAAAAAAGAGGAGTTTCTGACTCTCTTAAGTATCTTTTAATTGACGTGTATGTGTGCACATCTTTGGTACTCCAGGAACCCTGGCTGGAGTTGCTCCCCTACTCACAGCTACTTTCACCAAGCAGGGCTTTGTGTGAAGGAACCACAAGAATGAGCCCAGAAGGCTCTATGAACACAAAAAGGAGGGCAAAATCATACTGGATGGGTTTTCAAGGATATAAGAGGATATACATTGCATTTACACTACTTTTGATATGAGGATCTCAAAGCCCTTTGCAAAACAACAATGCAAACATTTGAAGTCAAATAAACAAGGGCATGGAGTGACAGAACAAGGAAGAGTGGCCTTAAACTGGGAGAGAATAGATTTAGATTGGATATTGGGAATAAATTCTTCCCTGTGAGGATGGAGAGGCCCTGGCACAGGGTGCCCAGAGAAGCTGTGGCTGCCCCTGGATCCCTAGAAGTGTCCAAGGCCAGGTTGGATGGGGCTTGGAGCAACCTGGGGTAGTGGAAAGTGTCCCTGCCAGGGGGAGCAAGATGGTCCCTTCCATTCTTTGATTCGATGATTTCCTGGCTCCTAATTCAGTATGAAAGATCATTTAAGTCTGTAAGTTATTGTTCAACCCATTCTAGAGAGGCATCTGGCCATGGTTCAAATACTGAAAAATGTAGCCTCATCCATTTAAGAAGCAAGTGGCATTTTATAGGATTTTACTGGATTTACAGCTAAAGAAACTGAGGCAAAGGGAGGCTGGGGCCATGGATCCAAAAGTCAATGGCTGTTGAGTTCCAGAGCAAGGAACAGAGCTGAGACATTCCACACATGCTTGTGCTGACCAGGGAGAGCCAGGTGGAAGAGGGAGCAGCACCCTTCCATGCTGCTGGCAGTGTCCAAGCACTGGTAATCCCTCAGGAAGTGCCCAGAGCCGCTCAGCACCCCTGCTCACAGCAGCTCTGCCAGGCCTCTCACACCCCAGCACTTGTTGTGCCTCCTTGAAGAACTCTTCAATAAAGCACAAGTATGGTTTCCACAGGACCAGGCTGCAGCAGCAGGTACTGGGGTGGGGTCCTTGCAGCCCATAAACAGTACCAACAATCAGCCTCAAACAGCATCCCCACACAAGTAATTTTACTTCTCCAGCTGTAAACATTAATACTTTAATTCCATTTACTGCAAGATATTTGTTGTCTAATACTAATTTTGTCCCAACACCTTGAACTGCAGGAAAGGTCCAGTATTAAAACCCATTAGGTTGAAATGTATTGCATACCTTCCTTTAGTGCTTTGACAGGAGAACATTAGGCTTGCACAGACCCAGACAGGTAAGTACAGTATTATTTTCTGTGAATGAAGGTGTGTGTTCATTCTCTGTATCCATTGTCTATGTTTATGTGGGAATTAGTTTATGGATCACTCCTGACAGCACTACAGCGCCCTCCCTTAAGGGCATTGCTGATATATTACCTTTGAAAGAGAATCACAATTTATTCATTCAAACACAGAGCTAAAGATGGATGTGCGCTGGAATATTTTGAAATATTGCATTATATATAAAATGAAATAGGGAGAAGCTAAATTACACAGCTATAATTACTTAGAGTTCAGGTGGCATCGTAAATAATCTATTCACAACTCGCTCAGTGTTTATTATGTCAGAGCAGAGCAATATAATTAACATGGTATAGACGGGAACTGTGCAAGGCAGATGCCTGATGCACCCAGATCAAACCCACTAGGACACAAGCATAAAAACACACAAACACATCCTCTGCCATTCATAAAAATTCATGTGAATGTGAGGAAAAATAAGATAAAAACAGCAGCTTGAAAATGCAGCCCTGCCAACAGCACCAGCACGTCTTTGGAACAGTCATAGTTAAATTTATGGACATGCTTCAGTGTTTACATTGCAGGGGCAGAGGTGGTTTTGCATTGACTGTGTTCACGCTACCTAAGAAATTCTTTCTATGCTGTTCTAAAATTGGCTTCCTGGCTGTTAGAAATGAAATTGTTACAAGGAATAAGAAGCTGTCAAACAAAACTTGGAATCTGAAAGTCATCGTCCAATCCTTCCCCACAAATACACAAGTTCAGATGTCAGAATTGAATGGCTTGGAAATTATTAAAAAAAAAAGGGGGTTAGGCAGAAAACCAAGGAAAATCTCAAGGAAATCAGAATACATTATATAGGGGGAAAAAAATCCCTAACATCAAGAGTGCCAATACAGCAGTTAAATTTATAAGAAAATATCTCCTGTTTTACCTTGAAATCACAAGATTTGTCCATTCAATGTCTTGTTTCCAAAAATCTTTGCTTCCAGAGTAAAATTCATATTTACCTTAGCACTGAAGCAAAGTTTTAGAAACACATGAAGGTACCTTTCACAGGCTCAAAGGAGGAATGAGATAAGCAAGTGGCCAACTTAAAGTCCACTAAAGAAACAGAAAGCTTAGAGGAACAGCTTTTCAAGAGATTTGGTTCAGGATTGCCATTTGCTTATGCATTATTTTTTTCCAATTCTGTTTCTGTATCAGGGAAGAAATAGAGCTAGGGAACAAAATTGCACTATTGCCCCTAAACTGGAGGTGAGAAAGTGAGTCAGGAACCAGATTTTTCCCTTTGCACCTTCTACTTTTCTCTTCTGTTATCAGGATTTATGGACAGACCCAATAAATATATGAACAGAGGAGTTTGAAGTTTGCTCTTTCTGTGATTTATTGGTTCAAACTCTTTTCTCTAAAAGCAAGAGAACTTTCCCCATCAGCCACCAGATCTCCATTGCCATTAGGAGCCCCTCTCCAGACTTAATCCTACCCTCAAAAGAGGAATCAGAGCAAGCCCAGAAGACGCACCCTTTGAGCTTTGATTGTTGGACTTGGTGATCTTCGAGGTCTTTCCCTGAATGATTCCATGATTCTCAGACTTGAAGGGCTGCAGCTCAGCCTCCCACAGCATCATCACCAGGATTTGAATACACAATTTATACTGAAGATGGAGAAGATCCCCAAATTTGGTCTAAAAAAAACCCACTGAAATCACAGTTTTCTTTTTCCTGCAATTGAATTGGAGGTAAAAACATCCTTAAAGAGTTTTGGCCCAGCACAGACCTTGTTCTTGGCCCATCTCATCACCTTGCAGCGGAGGTGTGAGCAGGCTAGAAGTGATTCAGGAGGTTGGATGCAGAGCAGAGGGAAGTGCTGTGTCTTTTATTAAACAGCATCTGCCCTTCTACTGGATGTATTATTTTATGCCAAGTGGTGTGGATTTTTTTTTTTTAAGTAAAGAATATTTAACGTCATATAACAAGAAAAATGGTCCCTTAAATTATTTGTGGCATGTCCTCTGTGCTGTGGAGGAACAAAGCTCACTCTCCCAATGTGCTGCACCAGAGTCCATGAGCAGTGGTGACAGTCAGGAAAGAATTTATGGTCCCTGGGGAGAGATCTGCTTGGGTCCTGCAAAACAAGATAAAATATTTCAGGGTTGAGGCTTTTTTTTCCCCTCTTCTCTGTGGAGATAGCAGAGATGAAAGATGTAAACCCATTTCCCAGGGACCAAGACTCCACCAAAACACCTTCCTCTCCTGGAAGTCAGACTTGAGTTTGTAAAGGGAAGTTATCTAGTTTTGTTTTCAGGATGCACTTTTCTGTCCTCCTAAGAAATTATGCGGGCTGAACAGGAGCTGTCCAAAAGTAAAAACCAAACCCTGAAAAAGGCAAAAGACAGCAGCACACTGGATTCTCTTCCTCTTGGGCCCTCATGATTTTTTTTTTTTAATGGGATGCCTTTGTGACACACTTTACGGTTAATATGATTTGTGAATCATGCAGAGGCCACTCCCTCCAGGTATGGCCATGGAAGATGATCTTGTTTCATATTTTTAAATGCCTCTCACTGGCTGCTCCCTTAGGGCCAAGCAGAGCTCAGGACTCAGGTACTGGTGACATCCTGGAGGCAGAAGCCAGCCTGACCCAAGGGCCCCCACCAAAGGAACAGCAGCTTTTCTGTAGTCCCCATGGTGTTTTGGATCTGGTCTGTAGCTCCTGTGTCACCACGACCTTCAGCGGTGCTCCTTTGTTTGCAAAGTCTTTTCTCCCTTGTCAGCCAGAATGGCCCAGAACAACTCAGACAGGTGAATTATTTAAAGTGCTGATCCTGCTTCAAAATCTGCTATGGATGATGCACCAGCTTCAGCCCAAGCACATGGAGCACTGCCTTTAGCAAGTCAGAAAAGATTCAAGAGTGACGAACTCTGGCTGATGAAAAATGCCAAAGCATCATTTAATCAAGAAGTGCCATAATAATTAATACTACCCAAAAAATCACCCTGATTTTTAAGCACATCCCATGAGCAGAGAGGAGCCTTCGATGTTCATTTTTTCAGCCTGAATCACGCTCAGCTTTAGCACAGAACAGGGCAATAGACAGGGGTTGAATGGCAGCACTAATGCTGCTCACACTTCCCCACTGAGGGGTCCTGCTTCCTGCAGGCTTCTGCAAATGGCACTCAGCCCCACCCTGGGAGCAAAAAACCCAAAGCTGATCCCATGCATAGGTTGGAGGAAAATAATTTGTGCCTCCAGATGAAAAATGGTGAAATTTATAAGCAGGTTTGCTGCCCACCCAAAGCAAGCACCAGCATCCACAGAGCCCCTCTGGTCTCAGCGCTTTTCTTTTTTCTTGCTTTTTTTTTTTTTTTTTTTTTTTTTTTTTTTTTTTTTTTTTTTTTTTTTTTTTTTTTTTTTTTTTTTTTTTTTTTTTTTTTTTTTTTTTTTTTTTTTGCCCCAAGACTCCTCAAAAATCCTTCATTTAGAAACTGATTTCTCTGAAAACCAGCACATCAGCAAACTGCACATCCCACTTTCTGGTGAGAAGATTCAAAGGTGGCTGTAGTCCTCCCTTCTGCTGCAGGGAAGTGGAACTAATTATCCCACAGTTCTGAAGCACCAGTTTTGCCCCTGGATTCCCACCCAGGCAATCCCAACACATGGGACAGTCTCTGCTACAAGAGCATCAAGGCACCCTGGATGGGGTGACAGCAGCAGTGGGAGATTTGATCTTGTTATATTCATTTAGAAACCTGTTTATGGCAGGCTGGCATGAATTTCAGTTCAAACCTCACTCTCTTTCCATAGCATCTGCAGCTCTCAGAACCTGCAAGTGTAGGCAAACACACTGTTCTCTAAATACTGAAGATGTAGGTCAAAATGAAAAAATAAAAAGTTACGTGAGTCCTGTGTTACCTGAGTTCTTTCACAGTTCCACCAAGGTGTTCTGGTGCCTCAGCTCTCTTAAAAAGAAGGGCTAACCACAGAACTTGGTCTCTGAGCACAGCTGGTGACACCTCTCACAGTCCTATGGAGACAGAACCAGCTCCATTTCACAATGGACCTGAATCCTCAAATCTGTAAGAATATTTAGACTCTCACTCCTCAAGACCAGCGAGCTCTAGGACAGGAATTGCTGCGAGACTCACACAGAAATGGTGAGGAGCAGAACCAGAAACGCTCCCCATCACACAGAAACCCAAAATCCTGATCCAAAACCTTGTCCTGGGCCCCAGTCCTCCCATGGCACCCTCAGCAGTAGCCAGCTCCCCTCGTGGCAGCAGTTCAGATCAAGGCTAATTGTATTTGAATCTACAGGGCACCAATTTTCCAGCGAAGGGGTTTTAATCTAACATGCAGATCTCTTGTCTACATTCACGTCACCCCAGAGACCCATAACATAGGTCATTTGTGCATACACAATCTCAGTAATAGGATGCACAATTTTAAAATGGCTAAATCTGTAGCGTAGGAAAAAAATGTTATTACAGGAGGAAAAAGAAAAGATTAGCTCACAGGCTGAGATCATGTTTGCCAAGTTTCCACCCAGAGAATTATTCCAGTACCGAATTCTATGCTACCAAAATAACGGGTTTATACAGCAGGCATTGTGCCAGCTTTTTGGCTATAATTATAGTGTTTTCCTCTCTCAAGTTCTTTATTGATATCTGGATTTTTTTTTAAAAAAAGGAGGAGGTGGAGAAGTGATTTTATACGTTCAACAAACTACAGCAACACTTGATGCAGTTAAAAAAAAAAAAAGGGGGGGGAAGTTTTAACAACCTGCCAGCCTCCAACTTCACAGGAAATGTCAGTGGCACTATCAGACTTTAGAGAAACCCCAGGGATCCATTACTGCAGTTTGAAGATGTCCCTGCACTTCCCTTTTAAGTAAACGCCGGAGCCGCTTGCTTCATTCGGCTGCTGCTGTGCTGCACAATATTCCTTTGAGGAGATGCTTTGCAGTGACAAAATAACTGCTGACAATGTGAATACTGGCTTCATTTTAATTTTGTTTTACATTTTCTTTGGTATGTTTTGATCCTAAAAACCTTTAGAGTGCAATTTTTTTTTATGATAATAAAGCAACTATTTATACAGTACCACGGAGTCGTTGCTCCTCCTCCCCCACCTCTTTCCCTTTTTTCCTCCCCCATCCAAAGGGAGCAGGTTGTGAAGGAATGACACATCCTCAGCACAGGTTCAGTAAAGGAAAGAGGTGGAAGGGAAGAGAAGCACCCTAGAAAAAGCAGTGACACACAATAGGGCAACACTTCTCTTTTTTTTGCAAGCTATAAAAACAAACATTGAAGAACGTGACGTCAACACAACTGTCGGGGAATCGAGCCCTTGCCACAGTCAGTTCTCGTAGAAAATGCTGCTTCTCCATCCTGTTCCATCCCCAAACAGGCAGCCAAGTCCCAGCTGAGGAATCTCTTTCTTAGGGATGCATTTGGCTTAAATTCCCTGAATCCAGGATATTAATAATGTACTTCTAAAAACCACAGCTTTTCCATCATCTTTTATAATTCTGGGAAACTTCACAAGCCCTTAAATTAAAATTCCATCAGCCCTGAACCTGGGAACAATTAGCCCAGCTGAGATGATTCCTGATAGTCTTCTGCATATAATAACCAATATCCAATATACCTCAACATTGTGAGGATCTCTGTAAATGAAGTGACATCTCTTGCTGGACAAAGCCTGGAAATGTTATCCTTGGGTGATAGGAATCCTAAGGGGACAACTATTCTCCCTCGTTCCAAGGCTTACTTAATTGTTCCAGTTGCTGGAAATTTTAAACAATTTCCCCAGCCGCTCTGCCAAGTTGCGTTAAGCTCTTTGTCTGGCTGATATGCCAACCAAAGGCACAGGGAGATAAGGAGAGCTCTGGGAATTGCACAAGCTCACACAGCCAGAGTTCCCCCGCCTCAGCTCCTGCCTTCAGCTTTGCCACTACTTCCACTACTTATTATTATTGTCACATCACTGGAACCAGCAGCTCTTTCACCTCCAGTGCCTCGGCTGCACTAACACGGGAAGGGCTCTAAAACCAGGACACAGCATTTAACACCTTCTTTTTGTTCACCTCCCTTCTCTATTTGCCTTATTTTCCAGCAAAATGGAAATATTATCCTATTTGTTTCAGTATTCCAACAGCAGAGTGGGCGTGTCTAAGCACAGATTCATTGACTGCGTTTGCACTTACTTTCCCAGGTCAGATTTTCAGTGGTGATAATGGGTCAGAAGCCTCTGATTTTCCAAGAATGAGCTGAGCCACAGCTAAAACAAATCCTCTGGAATTTTGAGCAGATGGGTAGAGTTTGGGCTCACTCTCCTATGATGCTCAAACAGCACAACAGGTCACAGTGAGACCCTGCCCCACATCACTGAAAATAATACATTATTTTATGGCATTTGTTCATAAAAATTACACCTTCTTGCAAAACATGTCTTTATTGAGCATCTCAATATTACCATCTCAACCATCTCTGCTGCCATTTGCCAAGACAAAAAAAGAGGTAACAAAACCCCTTTTCCAAGGTTATCTCCTCCCAGGATCAAACCATGATGCAAAGGCCAGAGCATTTTAGAGAGGGTTGTATTCTGAAGCTCTCAGGAGCAAAGGTCGATCTATATTGAATTTCAGAAAGGCTAAATCTTGTCTGAGAAGCAGCTGTGAGAACACTGGGGGTTCTGTACTCTTAAACGGACCTTTCCCATCAGATCCATGAGCAGGGCACTTGCAGTATAGTGTGGGACCCTTGGAAGGGATTGATCACTGAAATTTCCAACCCTAATTCTGGGGTTGCTTGGCTATTTCACTTGCAAGCTTGCTGGGAGTTTGGAGAAGGCAGTGTGGCCTCTCAGACCTTCCCCTCCACTCACCTGCACAGTTGTTTGCACTCAAGGGACAGAGAAGCCGCTCTTTGGCACAACACCTCCTTGCTCCAGTTTTGGCTAAATCAACTTGCCAAAGTGTTGAACTTCCAGGCCAAAACAAATTTAGACTTCCTGACAGATTGTCCTTTACACACCACGTGGCTTTAGTTTTGCCCCAAAACTTCATGTCAGTATTCATATTTGTTTCAACATCAGCAAAGTAGAAGCATCCAGTCTCCTGATACTTCTTAAAATATAATTTATTTTTCCTAATCCATTTGAGCTCTACATGAAGACAAACTTCAGGACAGACCTTCAAACTGGCATTACCTTCAGCCACTTCAGTTCCTGACAATATTTCTAAAGGTTTGAAGAGCCAATATAATTTCAATATCATGTTCTATTTTGCAGTATTGCATCCAGGTATTTTCTAGTTCTACACCATGACAGGGAAAATTTCCTTTTCCTTGTCCCTTTTTCCCCATTCTAACAATACCAGGATACAGAAGTGTGCAAAAAGGACGTATCTTCTCCCTATAGTCCTTTTTTCCTTCCTCCTCCAAGAAGAAAGCCAACAGGAGCCAGAAGGACCAGAAGAAATCGCTCTGCAGTCTGCCGGTTCAAGCTTGTTACTAAGTTAAAAATCAGAATTGATGTCAACACTGGTGGTGGCAGCCCACAAGTGTTTCTCCTCCATCAAAATGGTTTTCTAGAACACTGTGATTTCCTATCTCTTTAAAATGTTTTCAAGCCTGAGAACTTTTTATGAAATATTTTGGGGCAACAAGTGGAACATTCGAGCTAAAAAAACCTTGAACTCTAGCTTAAAAAACCCCTTAACACTTTTTGCAAAAGCTGTTTTCAAAAGTGGGAGTTTTTCCTCCTCAGAAAATATGGAGAACATCATGTACAGGTACTTGTTCCGCTGAAAAGACGTTTTCATTTTGAAAATTCCTAAAATATACTCCCTTCAGGAATCGGTTTTAAAAACACACTGATTTTTCAGTTTTGTTTTGTTTCAGAGTGACACCAGCAGGGACTTATCAGGGGCAGCAGTGCCTGCCCTCACAGCTACACACAGAGCAGGGCACGTTCTCCTCTGCAGAGCCAGCAGGCAGGACCACAATGATCCATAACTCTCCACTTCAGCAGAGCTGCAGTGCTTTATAGCTGCAACCCTGACCCATGCTCCCTACTCCTGGGCATCCAAAGCTCTGATTTGTGGCTTCTCACAGCAAAGAGCCCCACTGGTTTCACTGGGACCATCCAGCCCAGTGGCACTGGAACCCCCTGTGCCCCCTGCGAGGTTTTCCCTGCAAATCAGTGACGCTCTTCCCCCGACCTTAAACCGATTTCATGGTAGGATGGAGGCAACTGACAGCCTCTGACATTGGCCTCCACCGTGGTGTCACAGGCTTTGCCACTTCAGCAGGATGGGTGTTTGCCAGCAGGAGCAGGCAGCTCAGGATGCAGCCTGTATTCCTGCCTTGAAAATAAAACATATTAGTTTTAAATGCAAGTCGCAGCTTACAAATGCCAAGAAATTCCTCTTGCCACATGAATGTTTCCAGAATGCTGTGCTGAATTAAATGGATTCAGCTTGCTTTCAGATCCACGCATACAAAGAGACAGCTTGATAGATAAATACATTTAGGGTGCAGACAGCTCTGGTCAGTGGACAATTAAGGATGGAAAGACAACGGTGCTCGCGTAGCTTCAGATCCTGAGCACAAATTATTCCTGCTAGAGAATTCTATTAGTAATATTTGCATCTTGCTAATAGAAATCCAATTACTCAGAATGACTCTGAGCACATTATCCATTTTTAGCAAAATTTGCCTTATTCTGCAAACAGATTTTTGCTTGATCGTCACTTTACTTTTGTTCCCGCAGTCCTCTGGGATGCAGCATCCTTCAAGGACATGTCAGAGGAGCGTGCTATCCCGTCAGCCCCTCGCTTTGAGGCCTAGCAGCTGAATCACCCCCAGCCCTATTTTCTTTTCCAGTGTTAGATTAGCGAGAGGGCTTATGACCTGCCATCTGTCACTGCAGTCTGCTGACTGTGAGGCTCTGCTCTCGCCACAACATTGCTGAGGAGGTGGAAGGCTCCGGCAGGGGAGGAGGGCAGGGGAGAGAGCCTTTCCATCCTGCTGCTGCTCCTTGCTCCAAAGCCGTCCATAGAGCCGAGCCCAGGAGCAGAGGATGCTCCAGGGAGGAGCAGCACCCACCCCCGAGGGTTTGCAGCTCGGCTGAGGGGACACTGCCCGTGCAGGGCTCGGGGACAAGGTGCGGGGGTACCTCGGAGGCAGGCGGCTCTGGACCTGCGGCTCCCGCATGCTGTTTGATCACACCTGCTGAAGCTTTCCCAGCCTTGCCAGGGAGAGCCAGGCAATGTGACCATGCATCTGGCTTCCTGGCAAGGAGAGGGCTGCCTCTGGCCTCGTGCCAGCACAGTCCATCTCCTCCTGAAAATAGTGCACCGTTTAAAAAAAACCACCAGAAATCCGCACGCCCCGCTGCGTGCGCAGAGCTGGGGCACAGCTTTGTCACCTGCCAAGGATGGGTGACCCATGGGTGCTGCCACAGGAGCAGCAGTGCAGAGGATCTGGGGAGAAAGCAGTGCATTCACTGCTGAATTTTCCTGCCTGACTTAGAGAGCTCTGATTGCACAGCTCCTGCCCTGAAGAAAGGAAATAACTTCTCATTGAAGCAAGGAGTCATAAGACAGCAGCTCTCCTTGCGAGCCAAGGGAAGGAGTGTTCCCACCTCCTGTTAGTTTGCTTGAAAAAAAAATCTCTGCAGAACTTCTCCAGTATTTTCCACTGGTCCTCAGTATAATTGTACCAAAGCTTACCAGCTCCATCCCTGCTACACAAGATGGGGCCTTTTCATATCAACTTATTTCTGTCTTAAAAATAAGACAATGCACTACGTAAGCAAACATTAAACAGTCCAGTTGTGGTATTAAATTTCTCCCCACAACAATTCCTTCACCCTCCTGTTCCTGAAGTGGTTTCTACTTCAATGTCCAGCCTAAATTCTGCTCTTAGTTTCTATGCTGGGATGTGCTCAGGTCATTTCTCCCCAGCGACCTCTATTACTGTCAAACCACAAACATGAAAGGAAAACCCAGCAGTCTGAGGATGACAGACCTGATTGGGATTTTGAGTGTCAGCAGCAAGAGCAAACCTGCCCATACATTGAGCTCTGGTGCTCAGGGAGAGGCAGCCCTCCAAACTGGCCTCCCAGTAGATCCCCTGCCTTCTGACACCATTTGGGTCTGCCAGCACTGGGCTGCTCACATCCTCCTGTATCATGTGAGAAGTCTCCAGAGATGTTTCCCCAGCTGACAAAGAAGAAAGGACTCAGGAACTAAAGGAAGAGAGCAAGTCAAAATATTTCTCCAGCCTGAAATTCCCTGGGATTGTTTCAGCAGAAGCAGATCCAACTTTGGAGACCCAAGCAGCCTCAGCCAGACCCTTCATCATTGGAACAGGGTGGGACAGGTGGACACAGCCCCCTTGCCAGAGCATTTCTTTATACAGAGACCCTTCTGTATCCACAGGTAAGCATGGAAATAAGCCTTGCACGCCACGGTCAGATGCCACGTCCTGCCATCCCTTTCCAAGCAGTGATCCATCCAGCAGATGGTATTGTTGACAAGGAGCCTGTGAAACTGGCACTGCCAGCGCTGCCTTCCCCGCGGTGGTCCATGACCTCACCGCAGAGCTGCTCGGGATGTTGCTAAGGCACATGTGGGCAGTCTGATGTTCATCAGCAGATATTTCCAGAAATGAGATTATATCCCCTCCTAACTGATCTCAGCAGTATGCAGCACCAAGCCAGGCCTCCCCCCTGGACACTCTCGTCCCTCTTGTCCCCCAGAGCATTTTATCTGGATGTAGTATGAAGGTTTTTTGGCCGCATGAACACCCAGAAATCCAAGAGAAGTGGCCCCTGGACACACAGAGATCATCTCAGCGCATTTGGGTTTGCTGCAAGTGGTCAAGCTATTTTTGCAACATATGTGCAGCAGGCCAAACACAGCTTGAAGAATCACTGGACATGTGTTACCCGGTGTATGTGCACATATTTCTGCACCAGAAGCCTCCATCAGGAGCGTGACACCTTTTATCATAAGGCAGCAGGACCCAAACATCCAGCCCCGCTCCGAAGCCACGCACACAATTTGAGTGCAGACACAGCAACAGTGTGCACAGGCATAAAATTAACTGAGCTGCATTATCCCCTCCAGCAACTCTGCATTCAGGGATGCTGCAAAAACACAATAGCAAAAGAGGACAAAGGACAAGGATGTGGGTTGTAGAATTTGGCATCAAAGCAGGAGCTGTTCAGCTTCAGTTTTCCTAAGACAATCTGGCCTCTTGCAGCCCAAGGAGAGCACAACAGGTACCGTGCAGAGCTGGCACTGAACAAAGCTGCTGTGGGAGATGCAGATTAGACCCATGCACAGGCTGTGGGAGTCACTAGGGTATCTCGAACCTCTGACACAGCCACCCTATTTCAAACAGCTCTTGGAACTGCACTCAGGGGGGTGATCAGGTACAGCAGCAGGCAGGGATACAGGTTTCCAGTGAGAACCCCAAGCTTCCTTGCCTGCCCAACACAAGGCTGATGCCAACCCAAGGGGTTGCAACCTCCAGCACAGAAATGACCTGGGGAGACTTGCTGGGGTGCAAGGCTGGAGGGGCACAGCCCACTGAGCCACGCCCCCTGTCCTTGAGGGCCCACTACTGCCTGTTAAGCAATCCTGGCTCCTCTTTGCACCAAAACCACAGGGGAAATCCATGCCCTGGCTTTGCTGGTGGACATTCTGCAGCATGAACTGGGCACGTCAAATCCTTGTGCTTTAGACATGCAGAGAAGCCAAAAAGTCATTTGGAAATAAGAAAGTGTATAAGTTACTCTAGCTTGAGGGCTCTAGTAATTTATGCACCGAGAATTTATACAGGTCATGTACCTATTTACATTGCTGTGCTCTAAAAAAATGCACAGTTACCTTAGCAACTTTAACATTGCAAGAGAGTACAGAGCTTTCTTAAAGAGACATTGTCAAGAGTGGTCAGCCTGACCAGCCCTTCTCTTGCTTCCCTGTGTCTTCTGGATCCATATCCACATGTGCTTTTCCCCTCAAATATCCATGTTGTTATTTTAACAATGAAAAAAACACCTCAGAACTTATTGACATCGCCTAATAGTAAACAAAAACAAACCTATCATGTGCAAGAATGAGGAGATGTCATCAAAAAATAGACAGAATTTACTAATTTCATCATCCTGACATGTTCTGAAAGCTTAAAATGATTTTTCAATTTATAGAAATTGCCGAGACTCTATAAAAACATAAAGCATGCTAGTTACACCTTGGGGCTTTCAGATTTTTAAAAAAAACATTGTTGAAGAAATCTAATAAGCTGACTAGGCAATAAGCACCCAACCTCTCTAATTTGTTTTAGTCGATTCTCCTCTCTCGCCAGGATTTTTCACTAGATTTTTTCATAGAGTGTTTTTCCCAAAGCCAAATTAACAGAGGGTCTCTGAAAAATATTCCCTAGTACCCAAAATGCAAAAGTAGCTATTTAAAAGACGAACATTTTCTCTGCCCATCACAAGAGGTCTGGTGCAGTGAGGTCCCACCAAGTCTGTTGCCAATCTTTTGTCAGCCCTGTGAAAGTTTTACAAACTAAGAAGAGATGTCTGATAAATCCCCCAAGCTGACAGCTGTGGAGAAGGACAGTGAAGAGGAAATTCAGGATGTGGAGGAGAGCACGGGCACCCTGCTCAGGGAATGAGCAGCCCATCCCTTTCTGACTGGAGTGCCCAAAGCAAGCAGTGGCTGATCCCCAGCACCCAGACACCAGCACAGATCTCACTGGGGCTTCAAAACACAAACTTGCCACCCCAGATGATTCAGGGTGCACTTCACCAGCTGCCAAAAATCCTCCCTCATTTTTTGCAGCTTTCAAGAGCAGAGTAAAGCAATGGTAGGACACGCTGTCAGCGAGGGACTGCGCTACAGAAAACAACAATGATTTTCAACAGAACCATTGGAGTCACAATCAGAAATGGCCCAGAAATGCTGCACTGTGGCACTGCTGGAATTTTGACCCTTCTCTTCCTTCTTACTCACATCTACAAGCCATTGGAAACCACAAAACATCCAATAAAGTATCTCCTTTCCCCCCTTACCTACATAACAACCATCCATCTTCCAGTGTTTAAAAAAAAATGTTTATCTTCCAAACAAGTCTGGTTTTGCAAACCTTAGAGAGCACACAATAGATTTAAACAACAGCTTTTTTTTCCCCAACAGCTATAAACGTGATATATTCCCTGCAGCATCCTCTGAATAGTGGAGGTGCCTCTTTTTTGCACACAAAGGCTGTGCACGTTGAGCTGGGGCAGAGAGAGCAAGAGGAAAGCTATAAACCTCCTGTTTTCTGGCAACCACTTCATTCCTACATGATCAAAAAACAAGTCAAACTGTGGCTCCTTGCAATCACAGGTACAAAAAAAAAAGAAGGGAAAAAAAAAATGCAAAGAAGCAAGACATTGACTCTCCTTGATGAAGAGTGTATGTCCCCAATCAAATTCTACAGCTCTGGGACCACACAGTCAGGATTTAAACCAGCTGGGCCAGAGAATTAGGGGAAATATCTACCACAGAACTCAGGGGTTTTGCATCTCCAAGTGTCCCTTTTCCTGGTAAGCATAGCACACCTTCAGGGCTCCATTTCAGGAAAAGATGTGAGAGTGGATCTCAGAAATCACCTTCATAAGCAGCACAACCAAAGCAATACAGCTGGGCTGGGAATTCATTCCTCTTTCCTCTTGCCCTTATGGTTATACACAACCAAACCTCAGTGATTTTCTTATAATATCACCCCCAGTTGTGCCATCCACACTGTGCTGCCCAGACAGCTCAGAGCAGGCTGGGCAGCAGCAGCTGAAGGTGTTGTAACCTGCTCTGCGTCTGCAGAGGGCCCTGAGTGGACCCCATGAACATCCTCCCCTCACATCACTGCCTCGTGGAAACCAGCAGGGGATAATGCAGCTTTAAACCACCTCAGCCACTGCAAGGAAACCTCTCCTCCAAATCCAGCCTCCAGACCTGCACTGAGGAACAAAATCCCCAGGTTTCTGAGACTCCCACACAAACAGCACAGCCACCGTCCGAAGCAGCATCCCACCTGCCTTACAGCCTCCCTTCTCCCACTGCCCTGCAGCAGGAGGAGTCTGGGAGCAGGCAGGAGGATGTGGAGGGGGGGTTGTGCAGAGCCACTCCTCTCCCCTTCCTCCACAACGGGTCCTTCCCTGTTTTCCATGGAGGCAGCGCCGTGCCTGCCGTGCCCAGGTCCCACGGGCAGTGTGACACTTTGCCAAGGCACTGTCAGGTCTGTGCTGCGTCATAACGAGCCACTCCACATTAATTCAACTTGGTGGAATAAACAAAAAGAAAAAAAAAATAGAGAGAAGGCAGGACAAGGCACAGCAGATGGCTGAGGACAGATACTGCATCCCATTCTTTCTTGCTCTGCAAGGAAACAGCTTCACTCTGCTGTTTATCATGCTGCTTTCTTCTTTCCACCTAAAAAATGCAGAAATTGGTGTCCAAATACTCAAGGTCTCCATGTTTTTGTTGCCTCCACTTAAATTTTGTGGCTTTCTCTCCCCGTTGCAGCTCTTGAGGCCACATGGCACAATGAGGGTGCGATTGCTATGAGATAATCACACCCTTGGGGTGTTATTAAGCACAAGGCTATGCCTCGTGCCTCTCACTCTCCAGGGATGTGATTATATCATGATAACCAAACTCCCCAGAGACACCTTATTGCAATTATGACATTTCTTTCAGGTTTATGTATGAATACATTATTCAAGGAAATTACTTTGATCACCAGAAACTTCCACTTAGTGTTCAAATACTTAAACTGGATGGTTTACCAAGATGAAGTTCCTTCCTTACAGTGTTTGACAGGGAGAGAAACGGGGCTTTTAATCTGAGCAGAGCAGCACCAGGGCCTAATCACCAACATGCAGATGCACTCACTCTTATTTAGGATGGCAGTTTTTCAGATATCCCAACTAATCCAAGTATTCAACCCATATTTTGTCAATTCCAATCCTTGAAGAACTCATCCCAGAAAAAATTTCTCTAAAGAAATGTTTAAGATAAAAAGAATTAAAGATGGAGCTGTTGCCTTCTGGCTTCTTAAGCACTCAAACTTGCTGGTTCAAGGATCAGATAGAAGTAACAGCCCCTCTTACTGACTTTATAAACTTGGCTGGGCCACTGAACTGGGCAGCCTCACCCGTGTAAGGCACCCAGCATCCCACCAAGTCCTTCCAAAGACATCCAGTGACTCTTTGTAGTGACTGGCCCAAATGCTCCAGCAAAATTCATTAGTTTATTGTACCCACCTGCCTCCCTTGGTCATGGACATGTCTGCAGCAGCAGGAGCTGTTTGTACAGCTGATTTTCCTCTTCCACTGTGGTGCAAGAACAATCAGATCTACAATGCTGAAGAGTCAAATAGTTAGGGGGCCAGAACTGGCTCTACAGATTAGTGATGGAGCAAAATCAAGGTCACACACCAGATAGGTCACAGGAAAGGCCAGCACTATGCCACAGATGGATAGTGTCAGCTGATAAAAGGTGCGGCCAGAAGGTCTCCAAAGCCCATCAGATCCTTCAGGGAGCAACTGAATTAAAACAAAGAAGCAGAAGTAACACCTGCATCCCAACAGCAATGAATATTCCCTAGAGACTCAGCAGGAGGGTACCGTGGATCTGTTCCTGTACTTGTTTCAGTGACCTTGGCTGAGTGTTTATGAAATACATATTGGTTATCGATCGCTGTCCCCATCCCTCACCAGAGAGAACCCACAGCTAATGGCATTGGGCTGGTGTCAGAGAAACACAGAAAACACACAGAAGAGAACACAGCCTTAGTGCTTCATGGGAGGGATGAGAAAATCCACATCCAAACTCAGTGGCATCATCCACAGGCTTTTTTTCATAGTTTCTGTACAGCTGGGCTGTGTTCCACAGCAACACTCCTTGCTCCAAACAGCCCTGCTATCACTGCTTCTTTGACAGCCAGCAGTTCCAAATGTCTGTGCCACCTTCTACTGAAACAAACATCAGACCAAGGGCTACAAACAATATGTACCTGATTTCTTATGCTCTCTTTCAAACAAACAAACAAAAGGTTGTGCCAGAAAAAAGATAAGCTCTTATTAACCAAATTCTGGCAGTTTGGTTAAATAGTTTGTTTTTTAAAAAGTCCTGAATGAGATGGGAATTTTAATGAGGGCTCAGTGTGCACAGTACAGCTGAACAACCTACAGGAACATTCCCACTCTGGGTACTCAGTTAATATCTTAATGATGTTATTCCTCCACTTGTGACCAACAGGCAAGGAAGAAATCTCATCATTGTTCCCAATTTCCTATGCCAAGCCCGTCTTTCCTATGCAAAGTATTAGTCCCTGATCACCTGTCTCTGCTAAACATAATTGCATCCTGTCATGAGCTTTGATCTCTAAAATAGAGATCATCTCTAAAATTGCCAGTGCTCGGGGGCCTCTGCCTTGCTGACACGTGCTGCAGCAGAGCTCCCTCACAGAATGGTTTGGAACAGCAGGAATTTTGCTGTGCTGGGCTGTGAGGTTGTTCAACCTTTTATTTGGGACTTCAGAGAGCAGTATTTCTGTGAAGCTCCTGACACCCTTGTCCACAGTGGGATTCAATTCCGTGGAAGTGCCGGTGCTGATGTCTCTTCAGTCCCAGCTTTCTTCAGGTGCCAGAGGTCACAGACCACGCTCTGGTGCTCTTAAGGCTTTGGGAAGCCCTGTCCTGCTGGGCAATTGTGCTGTCATGCACCTACAAGCCCACCTGCAAACAGGGAATGCAAATGCTTCCAGTCTGCACAAGACCTTCTGAGAGCTGCTGCAATTCTCCTGTGCCTTCCTCATCCTTCCCACCACCTTCGGAGCCCATCACACTCACACCTCTTCCTCTGAATTTCAGAAGCAAAGTGGAAGCGTCAGAAAATCTGTTACACAGGTGATGCTTCACTTACAACAGCCATGAGAACGTTTCTGCCACAGGAGCCAAATATATATATAAAGTGCTAAAGATAATGACAGAGTGTGCATTACCAGCCTCTCATCACTGTATAGTTATTGGTGATAAATATGAATCCATGGTGAACTTCATGTATCTCACATCCTTTACTGACTGTCAGTAAAGGTGACTCCAGGCAGGGGCAGCTTATCTCCAGCAGTGTACCAAGTTAATTGAAATGAGCTTAAAGCCAGCTCAAATGATCAAATTCCTACATACACGACTTTGTTTCTATCTCTTCAGCAACATGACAGGCGACCTGCAGAATTACAATGTGATGGAAAGTGCCAAGAGAGCTGGTTGGACACATTTGAGGGGGGAAAGAATGGGGAATTTGGTTAAGAAGTGCATTTTATTGCTAAACAATCCCTGCTGTTGGAAAGCTCAGGATGATGATAAACAAAAATACTAATGCAGAATAGATTCATTACTAACACTGCTATGAACTGGTATTTACAACATTTGCACTGCTGCTCACCCAGCCTTCCTCAAACAGTGTTTTTCTTTACACTATGAATTTGTGCAGAAACCAAACATTTATGTGTTATCAGGAAAATTGCCTCTTGCTTATCCTGTTATCACAGCACGTGGGGAGTGATGCTGGGAGGCTGAAGCAGCCGGTCCCACAGAATAACTGACAAAGAGCATCCTTGGGGTTTCTGTGCACCAGGACTTGCTGATGGAGGCAAATGTTAATTATGGGAGAGCTCAGCCCAGCCCAACTCTCTGCATCAATTTTGGTACTAATTCAGCCACCAATTCTTCCCCTTTATTTAGCCCAAACCTTCTTTTTGTACACCAATACCTTTATTCATATCCCCCACTAACCCAGATGTGGTAGTCCAGGCTTAAGCTGGGTAAACTGAGGCTGAAGAAGACTATGTGGGGATACAATCCTTTCTGTAATAAAAGACAGTGAGACACCCTGGTTTGTTTGGCCTCAAAAGCCTGAGGCCGTGGGTGATGGCCCTTACTCTCTCCTCTGGTGTGGAAAAAAACCACACACCTTGCAAAGCTGCTTAGGCCTTTCCTCAGAGCACCCCCTGCCCATTAGGAAGAGCCTCCTGTGTTCATCATGAATGCAAATAATAAGTGCAATTTCTATACAACAAATGGTTCTTTGGACAATCAGCAAGAGCAATAATTATATTTCTAAAAATCACCCATGAATCAGATCCTCTGTTTGCAATGATTGTATTTCTCAAGAGGAGGCCTTAGATCGCTGTATTTCTCCAAGCTAAACCACTCTCTTCATGGTAACAACTAAAAGCACTTGTTATGGTGTACTTGGTTCTCATAAGGACAATTACGCAAGGACAGCATCAGTGCTGCCAGAAAATGAAATCAAGGGAGGAGGCAGTGGTTGCCAAAGCTGAGCCTGTACTTTATGAAATCCGATTCTCTCCCAAAGACACAACTCCAGCCTGGCAATATTTGCAGAGGTGACACAACTCACAGCATATTCCCATATTGTAAAATTCATTGAGA
>VXBQ01015620.1:360223-381364 GCA_013400175.1 Phainopepla nitens
AGCAAAGGAAAAAGGAAAAAATCGATTCTTCTATGATTTATGGTGGGGTTAAGGCAAACGTGAAGCCCATGTTAAGGCTGTTCATCTCATGATAAGGCAGCAAAAAGGTCAACAAATTACTCTCTCCCTAATGGTTCATTTGAACCAATGAAAACAGGATATTTTATCCTCCCGGGTCAGGCCTCCTTAGAAATCCTACGTCCCCTTCCCTCCTCAGCCTCCCCCTATACCCCCTCCTCTCTCCCACTCCCAGCCCCTTTCTTTTAACTCTCCATCTCTGATCCTCCAAGGTGACCTTTTCTCCCACTCCTAATACCAAATTTTCTGGCTGAGTGCGGCTGAGCGCTGCTGTCGGGCTGGCCGGGGGTCCCCGGGCTGCGGGGCCGGGTTCGGAGCTGCAGCCCCGCCTGGGGCCGGGCCGTGCCGCGCTGATGCTGCTGCGCCCAGCGGGAAAAGAGCCCGGAGTGATGGAGCGGGGAAAGCCCTGCGGTTCCTGCCCCGCCTGGGAGGGGTTTATTTGGCCATGGGAGCCTCATCAGTTGTAACCTCGCAGGGGATGATCCGGGGCTCTCCTGCTTTAGCCAGAGCTGGAGCAGCGAGCGCTAACTGCTGCCTATTAGGAATAGCTATCACATCTAATTGTTATCCTTGCTGCTGATTGAGGGGGGAAGTGGAGGGATGGGAAGTTCAGCCGGGTGACATGATGCAGTTTTAATGAGTCTCTCTTTTTCTTTCCCTTTTCTTCTTCCATTTTTTTCCCCCTCCGGCCTGGCTGTTTTAATATGGAAATATAGTAAATTCTAACAAAATCAGGCTGGCACGCAGAGCGCAGACCGAAGGCAAACCTCCAGGAGGCTTTCAGCAGCGGCTGGGCAGCAATAGCAATAGAGAAGCAATTAGTTCCTTAAGTTCTTTAGTGCAGGGCCTTTGGAAGGGGGTGGACACTAGATTAAGCCCTGCTTCATTTGCCTACTTATTCAGCTGTCAGAAGGCTGGAAGGGTTAAATGGCGTGCTGGAGCAGAAAGCGTCCCCAGAGCCGCTGCCGAGTGACCGTCCCCGGCAGGCAGCGCTGGCTCCCCGCAGCCCCGCCGCTCGCTGCGGCCCGGCCTCAGCCCCAAACAGTTAAAAATGTACTTTTCCCCCTCTCCCAGCAGATGCAGAGCTGCGAGGTGGGGCGGCAGCACAACCTGACTCAGCAAAGGCTCCTGCTGTCAGCGCAGCCCCATCGGTGCTGGAATTCACCCCGGCAGAGGCGAGCGGAGCCCGGGGCTGCTCCCAAAGCCAAACGCACGCTCTGCAGAATTAGCCCCGCTTTAGAAAAAGAGCATTCCTGAGCTGGGGTGCATGCGTGACACCGGGAGAGGCTAGTGCACAGCGACGGGCTCTGTGTCTCTAAATAATGGAGAGATTAAGGCTCCACGTTGGGATCTGGTTTGTATTTGCTCCTTGCCTTGCTCCCCCGTCCCCGCGGCCGTGCGTGTGTCCAAGCCGTGCATCCCAGGGCTGCCCTGCACATCCCAGCTCCTGTTTTCCACATTTCATCAGAGCTAGATTAAAAAAGTTAACTCTCCCAGCGTAGTTGTTTTGCTTTGTATGCCTCGACGCGCACACTGGGCATCAATTTTGTCTGTACCAGGGAAGGTTTTAATTACAGAATCATGTTTGTGGTGCATGACCAGTTTATCCCCAATATAGGTCACTAATTTGGATTCTCTTCTGGCTGGAGGATCCCGTAGTGCTGCTCGCTGTGATGTCTGGCAGCTCATACCCAACCCCAGAGCTTTTGCTCTTTCTCTCTGCGTTGTTTGAGATACAAATTCGAGAGAATCTGTTTTCACAACCTAAGAAATCTGTGTGTTTGGTTGGTTGTTGTTCCAGGGTTTGGGTTTTTTTTTTTCTTGAAGAATTAAAAATGTAACGTATTTGAAATGTATTTAGAGGCAGGGCTCACATACAATCACACACTCAGAGGAGGGATGCCAGTGCCTATGGAGTATGATAGCTCAAAACACAGAGAGAGCATGTAATGCAATTTTGTTGCAGCATATCACTGAATTTGGTTGATATAATAACCTGAAATAAAGTATTAAGATAGATTGACATGCCTGGGTAGCACAGCTGAGGATTCAAATATTTAAATCTAACATGTTCTAGCTTGTTCCTACTGAAATCGATGGAAGCTCTCCTTCACAGCTGATTGCAGTGGGGAAAAATGGATCCAGCTTATGCAGAATAATGACAGGAAAGGGAATGGGTAAGTTCAGCTGAGTTTTCAAATGTTGATTTATCAGCTCAAATCAGATCTAATTTCCATTTGGCTTTTGGTGGGGTTTGGGGGTGGGTTTTGGGGGGATTTTTTGTTAGAGGAAAAAAAGGAAGCTATTTTCTTCAACATTCATAAATAAAATAGAAATCATCCCAAGGCAGGGAAAGAGAGAGGGAAGAGGTGTTTAATCTGCATCTTCCTTTTATGTCTTTTACTTCCTTTGCCACTCTTCTATTGCCACTTTATCTACCCAAAGGATGAGACCATATCCTTCTGGAACCTGGAGATTCTCTAAGTCTGCTCACAACGGACACAAAAACTTCAAACCCCGTTTTTGAGCTCCAGATCTGAAAACACAAATATTGCAAAAAATATTGTAGCCTCACGCTCAATCTATGGGTGGTCACATTCTCATTCCAGGCACCTATCTCTGTTCCAAGACTATCCTGAGCAGGCAGTCACTCTTTTAGCTGCCTGATAACATAATTTTAATTTTTTTTTTCCATGATTCTACAGCTTCATATTAGTAATTTGTGTCTGGGCATTCAACCTCCAGACTGACTTCAAAAGATTTTAGCAAAAAGACAACAGGGATGCCCCAGTTAATCACAGGAGAAGGAGGCTCCAACCCAGATCCCAAAAAGCTGAAATGTTTCAAAAAAGACTAAACCTATTTCAAATTATTTCTACAGAGGGTATTTTCCATCCCCCCTCCCCAAGACTATCTCCTTTGATTGGCTTCAAACATCAGGAAAGTTCTGGGAAATAGCAAACTTCTGTAATAAGACTCACACAAACACATTTAAAGCTCATTTATAGCAAATTCAAATTTCCGTACTAAAATCTTGCCGCTTCAAAATGCTTTCTCAGATTAAAAACCGAGTTTTCAAAAATAAAGCTGTAGCAGCTACAAAAGCAGACTGGAGAATTTTGCTAGAAATAAGGAGGAAACACCTCTTTTCCTTCAAACAGAACTAAATCAAATGGATTAATGAATGGTGAGGAAAATCGACAGGAAGGGTCTTAACATTTCCAATAGGAGTTTGAAGGGAAAGAAAATGGCAGTTCCCAGACCTCCCAAAACAACCCAAAGAAATGCTTTCTGTGGTACAGGTCTGGAAAGAGGAAAAATGCATGTCCCAAAATACTGCAACACCGCTCAGAGAAGGGCAAGAGAAAACCCTTCCACTATTTCCAGTCTCCTGATGGAAAACTCAAACCCTGAATAATTTCAGGTTTTATCCACAGCGTTCCTCTGGTTTGTTTTGTTCAGGTAGGGGGTTGGTTTGGTTTTGTGTTGTTTTTTGTTTCGATTGCTCTTTGACAAAAACCACGAACCTTTCAGCTGCTGAATCCTCCCCGCACTGCTCGCAGCATTCCCGGGAAGGTTCATCTTTTGTGGGAAACAAAGACTTGGGGGAGGCGGGCGGGAGCAGCCGCCCAGCCCTGCTGCCCCATCCCGCATCCCGGGGCAGGCACAAGCCCCTGGCAGGCTCCGACCTGGCTCAGGACGTTCCCGGGAAGGGAAAATGCCTTTCCCCGCCCCGGACAGCTCCTCCGGGCTCGGTTTTACATCCAAATCAGCCTCCCAGGGCACGGGGCTGGGCGCTCACCCCGAGCCTCGAGCCAAAGTGTAACTGAGTGTTCCTCAGCTGGAGGAAAACACTGGGATATAAATTGGAGCCCGGATCGTTTCCTGGCGTTATTTCACCGTAAATTTAAATGGCCTTGGCATTGCAAAGCTCTCTCTCATTTATTTTAAAAGCAGGAAAGATTTATTCTACCCAGAAGTCGCACAGAGTGGGATGGAGAACAAGCAGGACTTGGGTTTTGCTGTTTTCCTGACAGTAGCTGAAGTCAGGGCTGCCTCTGGGCTGAATTGCAGAGGGGTTTGGGATACTTTTATTTCTCTTCCAAAACACTCTCACATTTTTCCTGTATTTCCTACATATCATCTTCTGACATAACTCTTGGTAATCTGATGTGCCATTACCCCTTTAAAACCCACCTGGGTTTTAAGTAGCAGCTTCCAGAGCCATGCCTGTATTTCTTGTACATGCTAAACATAAAAGTCCCTCCATAGGAATTCAGGTTATTTTGGCAAACGTGAGGTCAATCTCCTGGTCACAAACAAAGTGGTGTCCTTGAGGACTGTTCTGAGACACAAATAAATACTTAGCATTAACCTCCTCCCTTTCAGGGCTGGAAGAACAGGCTGGGGAAGGAAAAATGACCCAAAGACAAAGAACAGACCTGCAGGGAAGCTGAGCTTACTGCTCATGCTCCTGGCTGGCAGCCCCATCCCTGTACCACTACCCAAGCTCTACATCTTTGCAGGGTATGCAACTGGCATATGGAATTTTCAAAAGCAATTTTGTAAAGATGGGCTTCTATTTCTGTGCATGCCATAGCTTTTAATCCTGAGGCAGAAACAACCAATGCCTGAGTTTTGCATGCATGCATATGCATTACCTGGAAAAGGCAGACGAATGTCAGTTTTGGGTTTCTACCAAAATCTTCCCTTAGCTGAGTTTTTCTCAGAAACTAGAGAACAGACAGAAGCAGAGCCCTTAAAATATGTTTTCAGGATTTAAAATGCAAACTGCAGCTTTCTTCCCTTCCCCACTGGTACCTGGGGTGACATTCAGTGCTCCAGGGACCCACAGATCGTCCCCTGGATGTGGCACAAAGTGACCGAGGTGGACATCACCCCACAGAGGTGAATGCTGAATTTGGGGTGAGCTCTCTGTCGGATAAAAAACACGTGCAGAGAGAGGCTGGAGAGGAATAAAAGCAGGGATGAGAGATATTCTTGACTGACCTGCTGTTATTTGAATACACAGACTCAGCTGTGCAGAGAGGCCAGTGCTGGATATTAACACAGAGGAGATTTCAAGCTCTGCCTTCAGGCTTGGAGCTGGACTCTCTTTTGTCATATATTCATATCTCCCTTGTGTATAACCCATTAGCTGAGGCTGTGCCCAGGCTGTCAGGGGTAGGGACTGAGCCACACACGTGTTGGATCAGGAGAGTGCAGCATCTCTGGTTTTCATGGATACTCTGCAGCCAGCCAGGGATGCCCATTGTTGGACTCAGTTGCACATCATTGAGAAATTCCTGTACCACAACCATTTGCTGCCCACTCCAACAGGAGCTGGCCCTAAAATCTGGGAGAGCTGTAAACAGCCCTTCTTCTACGAACTAAGATGGATGTTTGTTCCTATCTGTTCTTTTAGATGTCTATTGCCCTAACTGGCTTTTCATTAGCTCAAGAGCTCAGCTATTAATTTTAATATTCACAGTATTTATGACCTTGTAGCTATATCATCTGATTCCCTCCATATACACATTCTAGGTCATCAACAGTTTGTTTCATTTTCCCAACACTGGTGTTTAAAATTGTCTGACCATGTCATGAGAATTCCTATAGAGGAATTCTGAAAAATATTCAAAGCTTGATCTTTTCTGGGCACAGACACCTCCCTGAAATTTGGGGTGCATATTCAGGTGTAGAAATTAGATTTGTTGAAATCCTGCACCAAAAAAAATGCTTTCCCTTTTTAAAAGAAAAGGCAGAATTTCATGATCCACTTCCATGGGGCTATGTCCAGTTTAAACTTTGGGGTCTGGATAAACTTTGTTCTCCAGACACAGAGGAGAGAAAGAAAGTAAAAGGAAAAAAATATTCACATTTTTGTGAGTGAACATCTTTTTCCTGTTACTGTTTACTCAGACTCCAATGAATCACTTATTTTTTTTAACCTTTCAAAGGTTTCTATCACCAAGACAGAAAAAGATATTTAAAGTATGGATAACCATCACTTTTCCATTTGTGGCCTGTCTAGAAGCCTCCAATCCTTGGATCAAACACCCCAGAGATATCGGTGTTGCCCAGGTGTCACCTTCCATCCCCGGCTCGCAGGAGCTGGTTAAGCTCTGCAGATTTCATTGGTATCTGCGATCACTGATGTGAGGTTTTTAATCTTGTCCTTGGGTTGGCTCTAACTATGATCTGAGCTAAGTGGCAGCAAGGTGAAAGGAAGTGATTAATATTGTTTTCAGTGGTGGCTGCATCGAGCCTCTCACTCTGAGGGTCTGTGAGCGATGGCCATGGTCAGCTCTGCACCGTGCAGGATTCAGCTGTGCTAATACACAATTATCTGGAATTATCACACATGCAAGAGAACAACAGAGTCTGAGGGGAAGGAAAAGTTTAGGAATTAAATCAGGCCACAAAGTAATGAATCTTCTGCTGGACTGGAACTGTCATGTCATGGGAAAGGAGCAAACTGAAGAGGTTGAAAATTTGACTCCCTTCATCAGAAGGGCGGTGGGGATGCCGGGATGGAGAGCTCTGGCTACCCCAGCTAAACCTAACACAGACCTTCAGGCATGGAAAACACCCTTCAGACCTTCCCCATCTTGGGCTTTCTTCTCACTATCTTCAGCCTCTCTCCTTGATTTGAGAGGGAGAAAAATCCACTTGGCATTTGCAAATGGCTGTGATTCAATGCAGCGAAGGGTCTCTGCCGCCACCAGCCTCGCTGAGCCTTGGGAACTCCTTGTGCCATAATGAAATCACATCTGCTGCCGAGTAGGGAGTCAGGGAAGGATGGATGAGTGGGGAGATGCTTTCTCAGGCAGCCTGGGCTCTACTACTTCCCGAGTTTAACATCCATGTGCTGCACCATCTGGGGTGTGCGTTGGCCCGGGCACCTGCCCCACTTACGGGGACTCTGGGGCAGGTGAGGGGCTGGAGCAGGGTGGCACCAGGCCCTTTTTGCAATGGGTCAGCTGCTGGGGAGTGAAGGTCCTGATCCTTTTAGGCACTGCCTCACAAAACCCAGTGTCACAAATGGGTGCCCTGATTCCAAGGAGAGGCTGCAGCGGGCTTGGGGAAGCCTCGAGAAGTGGATGGAAAGGTAAACAATGAATCTCATCACAGATTCATGGTAACAAGTGCCTACAGAAGTAGCACTCTTAACAAATTTCTCCAAGCTCTTAGAGCATCTTAAGAGAAGATCACTCTGTCACTTGCTTTATGGGTCTGTGGAGGATCCTACTGGGTAAGAAATGCACATATTTAAGTTTATGGGAAGATAAACCTAACATTTAGTGCCTGGTTCTGTTCATATTTAGCTCTGTGAATTCTGAGGTATATTCCTGCCATATGGGACATTCTGGCTGACCAAACCAGAATGGCTTCTGTAATTATTTAATTGCTACAGCAGGATGATACCTGTTATTAATATTATAAATAATAAACAATATGTCTTAAACTATAAACCCCAAAGAGCAAGTCAGACAAATGCGTGGGAGACAAAAAACAGCAATATGAAAAATACATCTCTCCAGTAAAGATGAAACAGTGGCACTGTAGGAGTCAGGGAAGTGGAAATACTGGGAAAATAACAGTGTGGTCCCTGCCTTGTGCTGAATCTGCACAAACACACACAATATGAAATAGTCTCTGTCCTGAGGACTTAAAATTCATGGCTTAGGCTGAGTGAGAAAATGCCTTTATGATCTCTCTCTCTCTCTCTTGTGTCTCACTGAGGAAAGATCTTCAGGGGTAGAAAAAGCCAAGCCAGTGGATTTTATCATCTCCATCTGGATTTTCACCGCCATGCCCGCCGAGAGCAGCTCACTCACAGAAAAGGTTTGCAGAGGGACAGAGGGCAGGGACTGCCAGAGAGAGGTACAGGAGCAGAGATCAGTGCAAGGGAAAGAGAGCAAGAAAAGAAAGAGGCAGGACAAGGTGTCTGCTCATCTTTTTTTTTTTTTTTTGAGGGACAATGGAAGTGCTTTAGGGGGACAGGGCAGGAGAAGACAAGCAGGGTAAGAGGCAGGGCTGGAAGTGATAAAGAAAGGTTTCACTGCCAGAGAGGGTGACGTTCAACCAATATTTCCCTGCTGGCAGAGAGCTGAGCCTGGACCCGACATCTCCACAGGCAGGTCCTGCATGGGCTCCCTGCCACAGCCACCTCCCCAGCTCTCCCTTCCTCTCGAGCCTGGGCAGAGCAAGAGAAGGGACAACATTTGCTGTGCTTTTTTTTATGTAAAAAAACAGTGACTTGGATAGAAATTACTCAGTATCTCTTAACTCCCTACCCATCTCCTCTCCTAGAAAAACTCTTGCTCTTTTACTTTTAACTACCTCCATCAAACGAGAAGCAGAATTTCCCTCAGTGCTGGAGAGAGTCTGGTGTGGATTCCTATTCCTCTGACCCCCTCACCCTGCCCCTTCCAGCTCTGGAGGCACCAGCCCACATCTCTAACAGCAAAGCCAAGGAAAGTGCTTTAACACTGAGGATTTTCTCCAAGTACCTTGGGAGAGGCTGGGAATTTTGGCAATGAAGAGGTAAAAAGGAGGAGGTAATAATGAGAGGAATAAGAATACCCAAGCACAGAACTCCACATGAATGAACTGCTCCAAGGTCACTTGGTAAATGGCATGGAGGCAGGTGGGACAGATTTCCTCCCTGCTCCCTGTCCTCTAATGAAAGATGCACTTTAATGTGCTGATTTCATTTGCACCAACTTCTTTTAAGTGCAAAGCAAATGCAGAAACTCCAGAGATTTGCTGCACTGCTAAAAAAAATCTTTAGCAAATAATTAGCTAAATCATGCATTTATGTATGTAAGTTTTGTGGTGTTTACAGATTAACAATAGTAACAGACTCTGTGTGGTAGGGTCAGGGCAGTGGTTTACACCTCATCCTCAATTTCATCAAAATTGCCCAGCAAAATATGTACCTTTTTATTCTAGGGTGTTGGTGATGACACAAGGAGAGAGAAGAAATAAATCTCACTGGGACATTGTGGACAGGAGTGCCTGTTTGCTCTGAAAAGAATTGGAAGAAGAAGAAAAGAAGTGGATTGCTGCGGTACATTAATTGTACAAGAACTGCAAAATGGCTGAAAACAGAGGGATGATATTAATAAAGCTGTCTAGTTTTACAAAGATCAAGGGCAGAGGTAGAGAAATAATCCATTGGACGTGTCTAATTGCAAACCGTATATTGTAAAAAAAAAAAAATAAATTTAAATAAATATCGCAGGAGTTCCCTTTGGCTGCTGCCTGTGCCCGGGGCTCGGTCCGCACGGCTGGGCAGGCGCTCCCCGGCAGCCGAGGCTGCAGCGCTCCCTGCACCGCCCTGCCCGCTGTGACAGCGGCAAGGACAAACCCCGGGCGTCTCTGGAGGAGAGAGCTTGGAGCAGGTCACCTGGCCACCGGCTGTGACACCCAGAGCTGTCACTCTGCGGACACACCAGCCAGACTCATCCAGGGCTCGAATCAGGGAAAAAACCAAGTGCCCTTTGGTGGGTGATGGGGAGAGGCCGGATCCCTCGAGAGCCACCCCCAGGTGCTCTGCAGTTCATCCATCCATCGCCTGCCGGGCCCCCCCGCTGCTGTCCCCACCGCCACGGGAGCCGGGACAGGGGACAGTGCTCCCAGGCTCAGGGAGGGGACAGCGACAGGCAGGGACAGGCATGGGCGGGTGCAGGCTGGGACAGCCAGGGCAGCATCAAGCACGGAGGCACAGGCGGGACAAGGACACAAACAGGCGGGACAGGGACAGGCAGAGCAAGGGCGGGGCAGGGACAGGCAAGGCAGGGAGAGGAGACAGGAGCAGGGGAGGCTGAGGGAGGAAATTGTGTCTCTGTCCCTGCATTTCGGGCCGAGGACCGTGCCCGGGCCGGCTGTGGAGCGGAGCGGCAGAGACCCCCTGTGCCCGCAGGGAGGGATGCCCGCAGCCCCGGGGCACCGCGGGGACAGGAGAGCGCCCTGCGTCCACCCAGCACTGCCGTTCCCCGGCTGCAAAGGGGAGAAAGCCGCTTCCCTGGGCCCGCCCCGAGCCCTCCCCGGAGCCGGGAGCGGGGGGCGAGGCCGCCGGTCCCCTCAGGGTCCCCCCGGCCCCGGGGCTCCCGCGGCCGCCGCCCCCTCACCCCGGCGCGGAGCCGAGGCACAGGCTCAAAAGAGCAATTTCACAATCGCCTATTAAAATGAGGCTGGGCGGAATTGCATTTCCCCGTCCCTTTAATCCAATAAGTCAGAACTTCTTAACTGATTAATTACGAAATTAATGAGTAAAATGGCAGCGTTTGGGTGAGGCGGGATGGTGGGGGATTTTATTTTTTTTTAATGTTGCGGTCTTTAAAAAGACTGATGGAAATAAAGTTACCTCAAAGCATCAGGGTGCTTTGATGCCTATAACAGCAATTTGGTTATTACATTAATAGATTTCCTCTTTATTTTTAACAAGGCATTGTTAAATATGGTCTTGTTTTGTCTGAAGGAGGAACATTGGAGTTTGCATTTCCCATTATACGAATTCTCCCCGCACAAAGAATTATTTTGCATTATTTCTCTGCCTTAGATCTCGGCATTAATGTGAGATTATCAGCGCATTTCACGGGGGGAACAGGACTGGTAAACCCCCGAGTATCCCCCAGCATCCCTCCTGCAGCACCAGGGCTTGTGTTTGCCTGCTCACTTTTCCCTCTGGAAACTACAGCACCCAACTCAGCACAACCAACGCCCGAGCTGAACCCCTCTACCCACAATTCCAATTAGACAGGGCTGATGGTTTGAGACAGCACTAAAGCAGCAGTTCAATGCACACGAAATGTGTGTTTTCCCCCGCTAAAACTCCGCTGGAGGAAACACGGGGGTAGCGCTGCAGCAGCAGAGATGAAGGAGTTTTACTGTGCCGTAATCAACTCCGAGGTGCCTTCCTTTCACTCAGCGATTGTCACTCTGGCCATAGAGGAATGCGAGGCACAGATGTGTGCCGGGGTACCTGCGCTGGCTTTTCCCCACCGCGGCCCCAGCCCAGGACGCTGCGGCTCAAGCGCTGCTGCAGCGCTCGGAGCAGCGTCGGGAGCTGCTGCCGGGCTGCTCACACGAACTGAACGTGTTTGGGAAGCTCTCTTGGGTCAAACGGGCTCCTACCTCCACTAGGGACTCGTATTTTTAGGGCACATATGTAAGGAGAGGTGAAACTCGCTGTGGGTGGGAGATCTTTTTTCCCTCTCTAAGCGCTTTAGGTAAATAAAGGAAGGGGGAAAGGGGAAGACAGGGATGCTCAATAAAGCACTAATGGGTGTTTGTCCCCTTAGCTGCTGCTTGGAGAGTGGCATCAGGCTCAGGAAGGTGCCTGTCCCCTTTACTGGGACCTTTGCTAGAGGTGGGCTAATTCAGTAAGCGCGTGGGTAGACCCACAATGCCAATCCTGTTTTCCCCCCATTCCTTGGAGTAAAGCAGTCTCTCCAAAGCCCTCATGGCAAGGACCACATTCCTAGGCATGGCTCAGGATAAACACATTTCCTAAGAGCAAAAATACAATCAGAATTTTGGTGCTTTTTCCTTTTTTCCCCCTTTTTTCCTAGGAAAAAGCTCCTCCCATAGCCTACCTGGGGACACTCCCAAACATTGAGTATTGAGAATACCTACGGGAAGGGGTGTGGGGTTAAAGGGAGGGGGCACAGGGATGCTCCAGCCCCACTGAGCGAGGTCCTCCAGCTCAGCCTTGGCTCAGCCCTGGCTCAGCCACTGCTCCCGAGTGGAGGAATGACCGAGCTGAAAGCACTGCTCAACTTCAGCAGGGGAAGCCAAGGGAACAACACCAGAATTCACACACAAAGTGGGGAAATGACACCTCCAGCTGCAAGACGTGTCCTTGTGTCTGGACAGATGGACAGCAGCACAGCCAGCCCAGCTCAGAGCCCATGGGAGCTGTGGAGATTTTACAGACACATTCTGCAAAATATCTCCAGGAAGTAGATGTGTCCTGCAGGCTCTGAGTGAGCCGTGCAGGTTGCACCAACACAGCTGGGGGCATGTGGAGCACTCAGGGCGTTGTGAACTCACACACAGCCTGGCCGTGCAGGGAGATGTGCCACCCCACCATGCAGCAGTTCTGCGAATACAGAAATAAACTGCAGCTCACTCAGCACATCCAGGAGGAAGGAGCTGTAGGGCTGCCCCAGCACATGGGCAGTGTCACACGAGTGGGAGAGGGGCTGTGTCCACCAGAGCCATGGGGGAATTTGTTCCCGTTTTCCCCCACCAAGGCAGATCCGGGCTTGGTTGTGGGGTGGGGTGCAGGGCAGGGGCACCAGGCCTGGAGGGTCAAAGGCTGTGCCAAGGGATGGGGGGAGCCCTGACCACCCCTCTCCTGCACTTCCCCACCCTGAATGAACATCCACAGCTCGGCTGAGTTTGGGGGAGTGCAGGGGAAAGCAAAAGTCAGAGGGGTGGGGATGGGGGTCAGGGAATTTTGAGGGTCCTTGAGTGGGGGGCAGCATCAGCCAGGGATGTCTCCAGCCCTCACACCCTCTTTCCCAGCTTTCAGGGCCCATTCACAGCCAGACCCCCCTGCCACGGCCCTCAGCGCAGACAGAACCTGCACCCGGTTTCCCAGAGCCATTTCCCAACATTTTGCAGAAGCCCTGTTAAATAAGTGGCGAGCAGTATTTAACCACAGCGCTGTAATTATCAATTCCCCCCACATCCCCCTCCTCGAACGTGAGGGTTTAATTGGCTCCAAGACGAGGAAGCCACAAGCAGCGTTATAAAACGAACTGACCCCGCGAAATGATGCAACATCTGGAGGCAGGGCAGGCGGGGAGGCACGAGCATCTCCGCGGAGCGGAGCAGCCGTACGGGCAGCCTGCGCCCATGGGAAGGGCCCTGCGGAGCTGCAGCCCAGCTCCTGCCTCGGCAGCCCCGTGCTAAGAAAGAGAAACCCCTCGGTGCTTACCTGCCCGCGGCCAGGCGCGTCCCCTCAGCGCCTGCGGAACGGGAGCGCTCGCCTTTCAAACAGCCCTCAAAAATTTCCCCTAAGTCCACCCGGGTGATTATTTTTTTAGAGCTAATCAAGGAAATAAAGTTAAAGAGGAGGAGAGTTCCTCTTGTTTGGGGTCTGATTTGGGAGAAGGAGGGGGTGGGGGGAGTTAAAGAGACCAGTTGCTGCCCACTGCTTTGACCAGTGAGGGATTCAACCCTTATTACCATTTTGTTTTTGTCCAGATTTGCAAGTAGGGCCCCCTGCATTCAAATCATCGCCCTCCATCCTTATTGTAAAGGACAGGCCTTAGTGGGCCCCCTTTGGATTGTCCTCCATTAACAATCCCTTCTTTTGTGGAGGTGTTTCTTTTTCTATTCACACACATTGCTGATGGTACTTCAGGCCCAGCTCTTAAAGAAACTGTTTGCAAAATTATACCTTTCCACACACTACTCCACAAGGAAGCGGGGAACTGTAGTTAGGAAAACATTATTGAGGCTTGTAATTTAATTAAAAATGTTAAAGCTGGCAAAGGGGAAGGGAGAGAAGGAAAAAGAGCATAAGGGTGCAAAAGCAGCAACCAGGTTTATTTTCTTTTTGAGCTCTGCAGTCCCTGCACAGGCGGGGCTGGGGGTGTGGGGCAGTGCTGCCCGTGCACACCCAGAGTGTGTCAGCCTGCCCAGGGACACGGGCTGCCCACGGCTGCGTGTGTGCCACGCTCCCGGGCCAGGCACAGATGAGGCAGCCAGACACCCTTAAGCAAATAACGTTTGTAAAATGTGAGTGCAAGCTCGGACATGCGTGGACAGAGCCCGAGGGGCACGGCTGTGCAGCGGGCGCCTGCAGCTGCCGGGTGCTCGGGGCAAAGCCCCGGCCTGTGCTGGCTGGGGAGGGGTTGCACATTGCACCCTGTCAGCCTCCTCCTGAAAACCTCTCTCTTTGGGAGTTTAGGCTGAAAGAGAGCTGGAGGAGCTGCATCCTGCCCGGCATCCTGGCTCTCAGAAAGGCTCAGAAGCACGTCTGCAGTGAGGACGCCCTTCCTTTGGTTATTGTTGTTATCCCCGTCGCCAACAGATCTGTAAATGTTCAAAGAACAACACGACTTTAAAAAAAAATCATAATAATTCAGCTGGCGAAGCAGGGCAGAGCCTGACCTCCAGCTCCATGGATGAGTGCTTCGCTGGGACCCCTGCTGAGCCAATGTGGACCTTCAACATCAACTCAGAAATTGGTGTGATTTGCCTGGGAAACCAGCAGTCATAGAGCAACTGGCCTTGACAAGATGAAGAGGAAATGTATAGAAGACGTTTAATGGGTCGCAAAAGGAGGAGGGGGGAGAAACTCAGCCTGGAGTGCTGCATTTTATATATCTGGAGGGGCCCTTCTGCAGGGAGGGCAGGAGCAGGGCTGGGGAGGGGAAGCGTTTTCAGGTTGGGCTTCATTTCCCAGCCATCAGAAGCCATCCGGGAATGCTCTGCCCTGCAAAAGGTTATTTCCCTGTCCCTGGCTGGGACTCAGGCCCGGCCTGGGCTTCCAATAAACCCGGTGATTTCTTTAATGTCAGTGAATAGCTGAAGGCAGCCCGGCTGGCGAGGCTTTGTACGTAGACGCACTGGGCTTGGATTATGCACGCCTAATCGCCTAATTTTCTTCGAGTGATCTGGATGCCGTACTCCTGGGCTGTGGAACATTTTATAAATAGCTGTGCTTGGAGTTAATATGATTTACTGGAGAAAGACCAGTTAAGCAATTCCCCACCTAAGTAGAGCAGTAATGAACAGGCTCTGGAGAAGATGCCTTCCCCACCGGCTCCAAGAGGGGGTGGGCAGGGAAGCAGGGATGCAGAGAGGTGATGTTTATTTGTGTGCGTGCACAGAGTGTCATTGATTTTTAATTGTATTAAAAAAATTGCAGTAGCCACAGGCTGCCTCTAGGACTGGACTTTCCCCTTAAATATGTGCAGCGAAGACGTGGCCTCCCCCTCCTGCTAATTTTTGTACTGCTGCAAAATCCCTCTGTGGGAGCGAGTGGGGACAGCAGAGCCTGCCCCATTGCACATCCCTTCCCCTTCCCCTTCCCTTTTCCTTCCCTCATCCCTTTCTCCTTCCCTTTCCAAAGCCAAACCAAAAAACCAGGAGGTTTCTCTGCTGCCCCATTCCCCATTCTGAGGAAACTCCATTGTCAAGGGGTGCCAGCAGAGCCAGGCTGAGCCCTGAGGGACAGGAGCACCACCTGGCCTGTCCCCTCCTCCAGGGAGGGGACAGTGGCTGCAGCCTTAGCCAGGAGACTCAGCAGTGCCTGGAAACCCAGTGCCCTGTGACCCCCTGCCACCAGCACTGAAACCCTGAACCAAAACCACCAGGATTTCACTGAGAACCTCACTGGAGTCTCATGCAGCAACCTCTCTCCTCCCCATTCCCGAGAAAAATACACCCTGGAACAATGTCCTGGAGCCTAGGGGAGCATTGCTGGGATCAGGGGTGCTCCTTGGGAAGAAGGAGGAGATCATCAGGTTGAGATGATGAAAACAACACTCTTCTCTTAGAAAATGCAGGGAGGAGAAGTACACAGACTTCAAACCTTGGTGTTGGTGTGGGGAAATGTGTCCAAGGCTGGCCCTGGCTCTGTGAGCAGCCAACAGAGGCTGGGGATGGGGATAAAGTGATCAGGCCTGAGCTCCCCAGCCCAGGCCAGCAGAGGCAGCTTTGGTTGGTGGCTCATTGGTCACATCCCATCTGAATGGTAGGAGAGGGTCCCCCATCCCCACCAGCACGAACCCCACACCCCAGCTGTGCCACCTCAGCAGGAAGGGAGCTGTGCACCCCCTGACACCAGCACAAGGTGACCCCCAGGGATGAGGGAGCTCCCCAGGGCTGTCCCCACACCAAGGGATGCCAGATCCCGCTCCCAGCCCCACACAAGCGCAGCACCCACACTGCAGGCACACAATAACCAGGACCCCCCCTGCCCCCAGCACCTCCCCGACCTCAGCTGTGCCTGCTTGAGGTGACCAGGAAAAATTAGGCTGGAAACTGTCCTGGTGGTTGATCCGACCAAATAAGCATCTCTAGGGAAAGGGGGGAAGGAAGAAAAAAGCCTTTCTGCAGCGTGGAGCCCGAGAGGGGAAGCAGGTAATTAGCTATGTGATGGAGCAATCCTCTCCTGCCGAGGAAATTCTTGACACCAGAATTCTGCCCTGAGAAACCAAGTGTGACCCAAGTGAGGATTTTTTTTCCCCCTTCCCCTTTTTAAAATTAAGATCATTATATGTTTTTTAAATGCCAAGCCCAGGAAGAAGTGGCGGGGGTGGGGGTTGGGGAGCTGCGGGCATTCTTCACTTCAGAAGCTTGAATGTTTCAAAGTTGCTGCTGTGCTGTTAGCTGACGGCTATTGTGTGTGTTTAAGGCTGGGGGGGGCCTGGGGAGGGGGCTCGGACCCCCCGTTGGTGTGGATTTGCTGTCCAAAGACCGTTAGAAAGAGGCAAGAATGAATGAGATTGAATGGAATTGTAATGCACAAGGCCCTCCTCCTTTCTCAAGGAGCTGGGAGGCCAGGAAAGCGAGTCGTGGGGAGAGCAGGCAGCTTTCCTCCGCATAGGAAGAGGCTTTGCAAATCAGCAAATTGTATATTTCTAGGGGAAGAGGGGAGGGAGGGGGGTTATTTAATTTTTTTTATTACAGATCTGGAAAAAAAAATAAAAAAAGCCCTGCAGCAGCTAAGAAGACCAAAAGGAGACAGAGAGAGAAAAGAGGGAGAGGAGACTTGATAGAAAAATCTGATTCCCAAACCTCTTGTAAGTGTAATTACTTTCTAAGAAAATGAATTGCTTTCTAAGAAAGATAAAGAATTGTTGAAGAATGTCTGAAATTATATCAGGGACCAAACTCTGCTGATGCCTTTGCTACACAGAGAGATTTCTGGGGCAGGAACCAGAGGCCTAGAACCCGCGAAACCTTTGTCTGAGACTTGAAAGAGATCTGGGCTTCATTTTAAAGAGATTTTGCTTTCTCCCCCAGGCTGTGGGTCAGCTCCGAGGCGATGCCCGGGCTGGCGGCAGGGCAGCGGCCGCTCGGCGCTGCTCCATGCCTGGGCCGCGTCCCGGTGGCAACAGACAGACAAAGGCTGGTTCTTATCGACTTATTCAGCAGAAACGAGGAGGGGGATGAGAATTTGGGGTGTTTTTCAGCGCTCTGCAGTGTGTCTGTGTGTGAGAGAGCACGTGTGTGGTGTCTGTGTGTGTGTGTGTGCGCGTGTCACGTTGTCCAGGACGGGGCTGAGCGCTCGTTTTCCACGGTTTGTTGTGCAGCAGTTGATTTGGGGTTCAGTCTTGTATATTTTTCTAATGTGGTCATCTATGCATGGTGGAGCAGGGGCTTGGAAATGGAAGGAAAGTGGAGGCATGTTGCTTGTCTCTGGGATTTCTTTGTTCGGGGAACAGTAGGTGGTAGGTTTAAAAAGGCAGAGAGCGACAGAGGAGGAGAAGAAGAAAGAAACGAAAAAGGGGGGAAAAAAATGGCCCTTTTCGAATCATCTGACTGTTTTCTTCTGGGATGGAGAAATGCTGCATTAGAGATTAAGGAAGGGCTGTGCTTAAGACAAAATGTCTCACTGGAAATGTTGGTAGAAAAGCAGCCAAACCCAGCCTGCCTTTAAAGCCTGGGATCAGGAAAAGGCTGCAGGGCCGCACGAGCTGGGGGATGAGCTGGTGAGGGTATTTAATGGCAAACTTTAGAGAGGCTGAGCCGATGGTGGGTTTGTTTCAAAGGAGAAATAAACCCTGCTGCCAGCCTGCCGAGCAGCAGCGCTCCCCCCCCCCACCATATGACACCGCTCAGTCACTACCGCGGGGCTTCACAGCGACAGGAGGCTCAAAATACCCCAACCCCGCTCCCCCGGGGGAGGGGAGAGCGAAATCCACCCGTGGGGTTTTCGGGGAGGATTCGGGGGGACGGGGGCAGGCGGAGGAGCGAGCGCTCTGGGACAGCCAGAGCGACAGAGGCAGGGCCCCGCAGGGCCCTGCGGCCGGCTGCGGACCTGCCGGGAAGGGCACGGAGCGAAACACCGCCTCGTTTTAGGCGAGAATCAGCCCGGGGGTGTCCCGAGTGTCCCCCCGGGGCCGAGCCGCGCGCCCCCGCGCCGCCGCCGCCGCTCCGCGCCTTCAACACCATGGACAGCGAAGCGGGGCCGGGCCGGGCCGGGCCGGGGGAGGACGGGGACCGGCGACCTGGGACCCGGGACAGAGGGACCGGGGGTCTCGGGGTGGCCCGGATGGGAGGCCAGGGGCCGGGGCTGGGCGGGGGAGAGGCTGCCCGGCCGCCTCCGCATCCCGAGCATCCCCGGAGCCCCTCCGCATCCCCCGTCCCCGGCTCGGAGCAGCGCCCTCGGGGCTGGGCGCGGGTGGCGGGTCCGAGCCTCCCCCGGGGACACGGACAGGCCCCGTGCGAACGGTAAACTTGAGCGTTTCCCTCCGTGTTAATTTGTTTAGGTTGTTTTCTTTCAAATCGATAAAAGATTGAGAGCCTCGGTCTGGCCGAGTAAATAGGTCAATATGGAACAGGCTCTAAATAAGCAGATTTTTTTTTTTTTTTTAAGTTTCAGAAGATGAAAAGGGAAGGGAAAATTCCCTTTGCTGTGTAATGTCAAACGCTGATTGTCCCTGGTTTGTGCTTGTCATGAACCGCAGCATTATAAAAGAGGAAGAGGGAAAGGCACACGAACAGGGACAGGGGCTCTCAGTGCTGTGGCTGCCTTGTACATACGGCTCTTGAGTTTGGGAGGTGAAATATCACCTCCCTGCAGAGTATTTCAGTAGGCAACGGGGCCCACCAGTTTTTTACGAGCTGCTATTTGGAGGCGGTTTCCCCCTCAGAGCCTGGCCTGGCATGGCACGGCCATCAGCCAGCGAGACGACGGCCCCTAAACAATTGTTTTGCTCCAGCGGGGAAGGGAATAGATCCCTCTTCCAGCGGTTGCTGCCCAGCTGTCCTGGAAATGCTCACAGTGCTGAGGCAGGGAGAGACTTCCAGCACTGGAGCAAGACACCTTCCATCAAAATAATTGTGCCCTGCCTTCCCCCAGCTTACACCCTTCCTACCATGAAGGAAAATACCACAGTGCATGGAAATACACCCAGGCAAATAAATCCTCGCCTGAAAGCTCTGCCAGCGAACACACACAGCGCTGCAGGCCATAAAAGTTACTCTAGGCAGGGAGTAAGGGCGTGTAGAGCGGCACATCCTGTCACAAAAATGAGTGTGAGTGTGCCTGTGTACAGGTTTTTTTGGGGAGTTGGAGCAGGAGGGATGGATAATTAGCACTGAAGAAGCAGGGTGCTTACCAAAAAATTCAACGCATGCATGGCTTCTAAGCAAGACCTCTACTAACTGGACATAGTCTGCTTGTTATTAAATACGATTTCTCATCCCAGAGATTAAATTGGGTGGCCTGAGATAAATAAATAAATAAATCTCAGAGCCTATTCCCATTGTAGCAGCCGCCCCGTGATGAGGACTGTAAGTTTAAACCAGCAAGAGCTGCAGCAAACCCATCTCTGCTTCCCAGCTCGCAAAATGGATGTGGTGGAAGGATACAGCGAGGCAGCAGCTAAACTGCAAGTGCAGGATGCCTGGGAGGGACGGGGAGAGATGCCTGGATGCCATGGCATAGGTTAGAGCAGGTTGAGGGCAGCAAACCTATACGTGCTTTCGGCGTTTTCAAGGGTGGAAGTTTTAGCTTAAAGAAAAAAAAAATACTCTCCCTATTTGCCACTTGGAAGTCAAACCCATTTCCTTCCAGGTCCTCGCTTCTGTGAATCTGAGCTCATGCAGCGTTAAGAAAAATCTAGCATTAAACCCCAAAATATAAAATTCGTATTGTATATTTAAAGGGAGCCTCTTACTTTATATAACTCAGGACACATTGTCTCTTCTCGGAGAGAACGGGGGTGAAATCCTACACATTACTTAAAAAAAAAAAAAAAAAAGGAAAAGAAAGAAAACACGTTTTAAAATTACATCCATGTCAGCTCTAAAGAAAATTATCGCTGATGTCTTTTTGAGCTTGGAAATATAACTGTAGGATTCAGCTTTCCCCTCCCCCTCTGCCCCTCCACCTCCTCCCTTCCCAACAAAAAAAAAAAAAAGAAAAAGAGAGAAAAAAAAAAGAAAAAAGCAACAGAATATATAAAGCTCCTCTGATTAACAGTTTAGGTGCAGAACCCTATTTATAGGGTACACGTTCTCCTGTGCCGCCTCGATCCTCCAGCCCGGAGCGCTGCATTATTGATGCAGCTGCAAGTGCTCAAAGCTTAAACAATATTTTTTCCGAAAGCCCCAGCAGCCCGCCCGGGAGGAAGGTGGGGACGGGCTGGCGATGGAGTCCTGAATGTTACTCCTCCAGTTTCAAGGACATCTTGCTGATGAGGATTTGGTTAATGGAGGAGAACTTATGTCCTAGCGGTGACGTCATTGGGTCCCAATGTAATCCTCTTGTGCTGAACCCAATCAGCAGATGTGCTGAGAGCCGGGATGCGGAGAAGAAGCTCTAATCCCTTAGACTGGATGAGATCAGCTGAAACAGCCAGGACTAGACCCCAAACCCCTCTGCTAGGAAGATCAAGAGAAAAGGGATAAATTGAGAGAGACGCCTCATAACCCCTTTAAAGAGCTTCGGAGAAGAGAAGAGAAAGATGGGTGGTGCACCAAGTTCATCTTGCTTTTAAAGCCTAGCGGGAGCCTGGTTTTCACTCTGATGAGGTCCTTCTGCATTGTTCCAGGGCAGAAGGAGGAAAGAGAAAAAAAAAAAAAAAAGAGAGAGAGAGAGAGAGAAAAGGGGAAAAAAAAAAAAAGAGAGAGAAAAGAAAAGTCTGAAATTCAAAGATAATGAGAGACTAGGCGCCTTTCTTATTCATCTCCAGCTTGCCTACACAAAAACAAGCGTCCTGAGCCACGGGAGGGCGTTTGCACTGGATCTGAGCGAGGAGCGGAGTTTGTGCCGCCGGAGCCGCCGGGCGCCGCGTCCACGAGTGGGTAAATCCGCTACGAGCGGGGCTCCGGCTGTGAGCGCGGGGTGCGGGCGACAGT
>VXBQ01015620.1:382402-413353 GCA_013400175.1 Phainopepla nitens
TAACAATGCGCCAGCGCCCGGCGGGGCAGCTGTCTCCTCGCATTAACGGGGGCACGGGGGGAGGCGGGGGGAGGCCCCGCTCCGGCCCCGCCGGGGCTCGCGGGGGCTCCCGGCGTACAAAGGGCAGGAGGAGCGGCAGGACAATGCGGGCAGAGCTGGGGGGGCCGCGGGCAGGGAGCGCTCCGAGGAGCGGGGCGTGGGCGGGGGGTGGCGAGCGGCCCCTCGTTGCAGAGCGAGGGACCCCCCTCCTCCCCTGCAAAGGGACACCCCCCTCTCCTCAGCTTCCACAATGCCGTTAAGAAGCTCCTTGAAAAAAAAAAAAAAACACCCCTCTGGGGGATTTTAGGAAGGGGGGCGCTTTTTGCTTCATTTTTTCAGCAGCTCTTTTTTGGTTTTATTTTTGCCGTTGCCCCTGCAATGCTCCTCCCTCGCGTGGGGGCTCGGCCGTGAGGCTCCCGCTGCTCTGCAGAGCCGCAAGACAGGTTCAGGGTCCTGTCCTGCCCCTCTGAGCCCCTCTGCAACTCAACTATGCACAGAACTAAATGATAAGCCTGCTTTTTTCCAAAAGCAGGGCTGGCAAGGTGAGGGCTGCAGCGCTGCAGCCTCCCCAGTGCCAGCTCCGGCCCTGTCACCGCAGCCTGCAAGGTGGCACACGTCCCCTTTCGCAGTCTCCAGCGAGACTGCAGTACCCACACCGCTGCTCAGGTTAGGCTCTAGACCTCAATAAACCTCTGTTGTAAGACTCGTGTATTCAACTTCCTAAAGATATAGCAAGCCCTAAGTTTGAGCTTCCTGAGGACTGTGCTTGGGCAAGGGTGGATTTGATTACTTGGCAGCAAAAAGCCAAAGAGCCGGACTGAGCCGCATACACCCAACTCTCTGTGCCCCCTCCCCGCTGCATCTCTGCTCCACTTCTGTCAGCACTGCGTCTGCCCAAGGAGCCGAGGCCAGGGATGTCTCCATCCTCCATCCCCGCAGTGCCTGTGTGGGACACACGACCTTGTCTGCAGTGGAAATGTCAGTGGCAGAGCGCTCGCCTCGCTTAGCAGGGGGGGAAAGGAAAACCTTGCTGTACTTTGTGGGATTACTGGACTTGAAGCTGGCCTGTGAAAAGCAGGGACTCTCGGGTAGGTTTCCTGGGGAAGTGGGGCAAGGGAAGAAGCCGAGGACATGGGCTGTGGAGGACAGGAGCGTGGTGTTGAGGCTGTTCTGCTGCAGAGGCAGTGCACAGCTCAGCAGTTGTGGACGGGTCATGCCTCCAAACCTGCCAGGAGACAGGACTGAGGAAGCACCCGATGCCCACAGGGCTCCATTGAGTGGTGCAGCCACCCATCCATCTCCTGGACCTGATCCTGAGCATTGCTGCAGCGAGGTCAGGTACCCTGTGACTGCAGCAGCTCGTGGGGCAAGAGGCTGCGAGGTGCAGGATGGCCCAGCTTCATCAGGAGGGCTCGAGGGGCACAGAGATCCTTAAAAGAAGCTGGATTTTCCCCCTCCCTCTTTCACAATAGGTCAGCACAGGTACTGAGGTGTTGGAGACCTGCTTGCTCTCACATCCATCATGTGCTGCAATATCACAGGACACATTTTGACCTCATTTGCCCCCAACACAAGCCGGGCTGTGCAGTGACTGGATTCACTGCTGTGGGATGGAAACACCCCTGATCTCTTCCAGACAACCCTGAGGGGGCAGAGCTCCAGCCATAGGGCAGTTCTGCTCTTGAGCAAGTTCTTGGCTCTTTGCAAAGCTGGTAGGGAGGAATAAGAACCCAAGTGCAGGGAGAGAGATCCTGCTAAACCCGAAGTTGACATTGAGAGAAGGGAGTGAGACACTCCAAGGTAATCTGCAGTGCAGCAGGAAAGCTGCTGGCTTCCTCCAGGGGCCACCAAGAGGCCAAGGACAGCTCTGAAGGAATGCAGGTAACAGGAGGCAGCGGTGTGGGGCCCAATGGAGCAGACTGGGCCTGGTCTCCAGATTGGGACTGAGAATCAAGATCAGTCGTGCCAAGATGGTGCAAGCCAGATCTTATCCTGGACCAGATCTCTCTCCAGGTTTGCCGGGGAGGCTGTTGCACAGACTCCTCAGCAAACAGGACTGCCTCAGTTCCCAAATGCTCTCCCTCAGCTTTTCTGTGTGCTCCCATCTTAGACAAGAGGGGAATTTATTAAATTTGATCACTTAGCTGTAACCCTCTTCCCTCACACAAAGCCCCAGCTGGCAGTAGCCATCCCCAGCCCTGCTCTGCACAGAGCCAGAGGCTGCAGCACGGCCGGGGGGGCCACACAAACCCCACCAAGCTCTGGGGCTGCAAGGAGCCCTCCCCATGTCCCCGGTGTGACACCCGGGGAGGAGCAGGAGCACATCGGCGGCGGCTGGCAGGCGGAGGAGCGGGGAAGGCTGGCAGCACTGCCGGCCGTGGCTCCGTGTGGCACCTACACTGCTCCTGCACTGAGCCCTCTTCGGGTAAGGCAAGGCTCAATCACCTTGAGCAGAGAGTTACTGCTCTGTGTGCCCAAGAACTGCTCTCCCTGGCCTTCTCCTGGTGTGTGCTGCTCACTGTGGATCCACAGGTCCCTCGAGGATATGGTCCCACCTCAGTGCCAGCTCCTCAGCCGTGGTTGGTGGTGATCCTGCAGTGATTCCTGGCTGGCTCAGAGGCTCAGCTCTGCTGTGGTTCAGCTGGAGGCACCTCCTCCAGGAAGTCACACATCCCACAGGCTGCTCAGCTGAAAAAAGCCCCCAGTCCAACACCATTAGCCACACAGCAAGGACAGCAGTGCCACCAAGTCACTTCCAGTCGCAGGCACCACCTCCTTGACGTGCAGAAGGAGGATTTGTCCAAGATCAGATATACTCCTGTGCCAGTCACAGCTTTAGTCCAGTTTCCTGGTGGGAAAGCCTTGGGGAAGATAGGAGCTGCAACAATGGGTCTGGATCAGGTCATTCCATGACGGAGTCACCACAGAGGAGAGATCATCATCTCATTTCCCCTGTACAGTTCCCCCACGCTCAGGGGTGACACAGTTTCCTCTCCACAGGCAAAGGCACGGCTGGAGCCAAGTTGGGGTGAGAAGGAAGCACTACCTTCCACCCTCTAAGCACCTCTTCCTTGTACATGTACACAAAGCACCGGTCTCCACATCCACGTGACGACTGCTCAGGGAATGGCTTTGCACATGACAGGCCCATCCTGTACAAGTCCTGACATCAGCCACTAAGGATAGGTTAAAAATAGGTGTGTGTTCTCCCAAATCACCACAGGGCAGATGGAGCTGCCTCGTCAGCCCACAGTGTGTGCCAGGGAGGCCTTGAATTTGAGCTGCTTTAAAAAATACAGGCACCACGTGCAGATAGAATAAGGAGAAACCAGCCTGACTTTAGATGACATGAGGGTAAACCTAAGAAAGAAAGGCTAAGAGTGAAGTGCATAAAAGGCTGCTGCAAGGAGAGAGAACCAGACAATTTCCATGGCTGTGTAGGTAGGAACAGGCCCAACCTGCAGTAAGAATTATTCAGGCAGTAGGAAAAGAACCTTCTGGTAGAAAGGATAGAGAAGCAGGAACAGCTGCTTAGGAACAGCCTAAGAAGGAGGAGAAATTCCTGCCCAGGAAAGATACTGGGGAAGCACCTAGCAAGAGTCCCAAGGTGGCACTGGTCTCTCCAGCCTGAAAGTGCCACAAGCAGAAGGTGGCATCACACATCTACTTCTCCTGAAAACACAGCAGAGCCCCCAAACACCTTCATGTCTTTTCCTAAACCCAGAGGGTTCATCTGTGCCTCCCCAGAGACCAAAAACAGTGCCACTGCTCAAGTGACAATAAAAGTGCAGTGCCTTGTTGTCCTCGTGCAAAAACAAGGTTGAGGCATCGCAACAGAAGTTGTCAAATTCAAGCATAATTTTTTTTGAAAAACATAGAAATGGGATGTATCTTTATCAGTCCTATAGAAATAATCATATTTGGGATTATTTCCTCACATGGTTTGTCCCAAGCCAGCTCAAAAGCAATTGAGAGCATTACCAAGGAATAATACCCTCAGGTGACATCCCAGAGGGATTGCCATTTTCTGTCACCTCCTAATAGCTCCCTTTCAATTGACTGCACACCTTCCTGAGTATATTTGCAGAAACAGAGGAAAACATTGATAATCTGATGTGTGTAGGATTATATATATATTATACAGGTGCATCTGAAAATACATATTTATATACATAATATGTATATTATGCAGCTGTCTCCCTGTCCAGAGGACTTGCAAAATCAGACAGGGAAGGACTCAAAGCACTCACTCAAGGACCCTGAACCCTCCAGGGAAGGGAGAGGTGATTTCTTTAGGCTCTCAGGACAATTCACCTCACCTGCAGCGCAGCTTTCCCAGCCTGGGCTGCCGCGTTTTGCCACCAGAAAAGTGACAGACCCTCAGCACAGCGTCCTCCTTCCCTGCAGAGCTTGCCTGTATTTTACAGCAGCTTTCCTGCCTTGTTTGTGGAGCTTCTCTGGGACGGGGAGAGCGCAGGGATCGCTTTCACAGCCCGCTCTCACAACCCTCTGAGTAGCCCCAGCGCCAGCTGCCGCCCAGCCTGAGCGGCCAGCACCGCTTTAAACTTCTATCGCTTCTAGCACAAAGCAGAACCGAGACAGAAGCAGCTCCTGCAGAACAGAGAAGACAAAAGCGGGACAAAGCCACCGTGCCTCCTGCATGGGGCCAGGTGACCGCAGGATGGCACCACTGTCGCCTCAGCTGGGGACAGCGGGGCCACGGCGCCCGGGCCGGGCGGCAGCGCTCCCGCTGGGTCCCGGCCCTCCCGGGGGCGTTTGTGTCACCGGACCGCCGCGAATGATTCGGTGTCCTGCACCTACACGCTCCCTGAGCCACGAGTTCGGTTTCAAGACTGTGGCTTGAATTAAATCGCCTTCTGAATTCAGGAGGCAACTCCGCCTCCTCCTGCCAGTCCAGCCCTGCGAGGCCAGAGCCAACGCTCCGCTCTGGCATTTGCGGAAACAACCGAAAGGGATCTCCTGCTGTATTAAAGGGATCTCCTTCCACATTCTGGCACTCTCAGCATTTCAGCCCGTCGCCTCTGTCTGCCTCTGGCTTTGCCGCTCTCACTCAGCTCTGAAGCCCTCTCTGCCTGGAGCCCCAGCCTGGTACCCACCCCCCGTCCCCTGGGGCTGCTGCCCCCCCTGCGAGGCTGCGGAGGGGACAGGGACCCTTGCTGCGGCTGGGAGCCATGGCTGCTGCCGGGCACACGGTGGCACTCGCTCTCCATCCCAGCTGAGGCTGCGGGAAGCGGCAGCCGGTGCAGGATGCAAAGCAGGAGCTGAATCGCTCCGTCAGAAGATGCGTTCTCGGCTCCTCCCCTGCATCCCCCGGCCCCTCTCTGGATCTTCCGGACACGGCCGATCTGCTCCTGCCCCGTCCTTTCTCTCACACGCAGTAGTTCTGGGTGCCAGGGCTACCACTTACACGGGATGTTGGCCAAAATTCGCGTCTAAAAGGACAAGGCTGAGTGTGCAAGGAGCAAAGCCTTTCCTGCTGCTCTGCAAATGAGCACTGTGATAAACCAGACCATCTGAAGCCCTTTCTCCCCATAAGGATGGGAGGTTACAGAACCTAAAATCCAGCTCTCCCTCCTTTCCCTCATTTCCACAGCTGAGATCCACATGAACATGCTCCTTCTCCATCCCTAGAGGCAGCACAAGCCTCCTCTTCCCCAGCCTTGCCCCTCTCAAGTGAATGCAGCCTCCAGGGAGAATGGATGCTCCTGAACACTTCACTGCACAGTAGTAACATCCAGCCTTCCCCTGCCTCATTCCATAAAACCCTGCATCCCTTCCCATATGGAAATGCCAGCTGATTCAGAGAGGTTCATGTTTTGTGCAAAGCAGTGATCAAAGGCTTGCTTGCAGCTGCTGAGCTTGATTTGAGGTATTGCACAACACAAGGAGCTGCCTCCTGGCCCACCTTATCCCCAACGCATCTCCAAGTGAGGAGTGGTATTTAAATGATACCTACAGAAATCACCTGATATGACATGTCAAACCTCTTGCACTCAGATGGGGAAAAAAAAAAAAAAGGCAGAAGCAAGTGAGAGGAGGAGGTGGTATGTGCACATGAGAGAATTTGTCAGGAGATTATGTCAGCTCACAGAGAGAGGACTTTTATCCCATGCTTGGAAATGGGCAATTTCCATTTTAGAGGGGTTGCTTCTAGGGTGGCACCCTCATAAAAGACACCCCACGGGTCCTGCAGCAGGAGAGGTTGTGCAGTGCTCATGCCAAGGCACAAGGATGCCAGATCCGAGGGCAGCCAGCCTGTAGAGTTGACAAGGAGCTGACACCCTCTCTATTTATTTGCAGATACCCAAGTGTCTGCAAATAAATAAAAGCAGGGGGAAAGGAGGTGGGACTGGGATGGAGCAAAGCAGCACTGCAAACTGACCAGCAAAAGCAGAAGGACATGGGGGCTGTTTTCCTGGCGGTTTTCTGCCCTGAACTCTGCTGGCAGCACAAACCCTTCCCACTCTTAGCTCCCCCTTTTCCCAGTGCGAGTGACTTCCAGCAGAGTCAGACATCTACAGCCAAATCCTGAGGCAGAGCCTTACCACTGGAAACCTGTCATTCCACAGCTGCACTCAGGTGCAGGCCCCAGAGACAGAAAAGCTTTTGGCATCGTTACAGGAAAAGATCTGGAAGTGCTGTAGAAGTTACATCCCAATTAGCTTCACGTAAAGGTGGGGTAGGCATTACAAAGCATTTAAAAGATCAAATGCAAAAGCACAGCTTGAGTAATAGGGACCAAGGTGATTTCAGCAAGGAACAGTTGTGTTAATCTGGTGGAGCCCTTTGAGGCTGGAACTGCTGCAGCAGCCAAAGGGGAGGGAACAGCACAGCACAATTAGGTTTGCAGCATGCAGTGGACAGGGCTTTGCAAAAGAAGCTAATGACTGAGATGTGGAGTCCCAGAATAAGTGGATGTGCTGTGGCTTAGTGCTCTGGAAATTGCCCAGAAACAAAGATGCAAGCAGGAAGGTATTAATGGAAGCCTTCTGTGTCAGAAGGAAATGATTCCAGGGAGGCAGCAGTGCAGCCAGCTTGTCTGGAGCAGAACAAAAGGCAGTGAGGGAGGACAGAGCTTCCTAGGGCAAGGGCCTGCATTTTAGTCCTGAACACCATATTCCATGACCTTTCCCACTCCAAATAAACAATTCCCTTTTTTTTTTTTTTTAACAAAGCTGCTGGAACTTTGCTTTTTTATATTTTTTCCATATTTTTTTTTTCTGCTCTATCAGTGTTTGGTTCTTTTGGATTTGGTTTTTTTTTTTTGTTCGTATTTTTTATTTTGTTTTTTTGGTTTTTTAAAAACAAAATCAGGAACTACCTTCAGAACAAACAGTGCCAGCAGCACCCACAGGCCCCATCAACGTGGGGATGGAGCAGTTGCACGGCTGTGATCACATCCTATACTTGGAAGGCCAAGCATGAGCTATGCCAGATGGTGCCAACTGGGAGGTACATTCCCCATATCCTTCCCTGCATTCTGCAAATCTGCAGAGAAATGGGAATGGCAGGTGAGGAACAGAAAAGCCTCATTTCGTACCCTTTAGCTTTGGTAAGAGCCTTGCAATGCCATAATCTGACACACATGAAAACAAATTCCAAGCAAATGGCACCTAAGAACCATCTCAATTCCCAGGACCCACTAACCTGAGAGCAGGGACTTAGAGAATGCTCCAACATGACTAAGGCTGGAGCTGAGTTTTTAGCTCTAGTCCTTGAATTCACTGCTTGGTTGTAATTCTCACAAGCCAGGCTGATTCTCAGCTTGAGCTACATCCCTGCAAAGATCCCAGGCTGAGGGGTTCTCACTTTGTGGGAATCACAGCTGGAAGTCACAGCTGAGCATGGCATAAGCTCAGGAAAAGAAAACAAAGGGTAAAATATTCTTAGCTCCTGAAGCAGTCAGCCCACAGGGAACAGAAACCTGCCTGAGAGCAGCAGAGCACACAGGTTAAGGAATCTGTTTGCCACAAGAGGACGCAAAGCACTCTGAGGGGTCAGCACACTCATACAATTTACCACAAACCAATTTATTTCCACTTCCCCACTCAACAGAATTCTGGGAACAATTTACCAACTACATCACCTGGCCTCAGGGTGATCCACATACACCTATACATTTCAACTAATTCAAAGGCATCCTAAATAATGCAGTTGGACCTATGGAAAGAGCCAATGCCCTGCCCAGCTCTCTCAGGCTCATCTAACTGAGCTCTGCTATGGCCACTGAAATGGCAACGCTGTTAACTGCAGCAGCAACACCAAATTAGCACCATGGAGATGATCAGGATCTCTGCAGTTGGCTTCTTGGCATGAAGTTGGCTATTACATTTCCTCCAGCTTTGCTAATTCTGATCCTTTACCCTCCACTAGCTGCGCTAACTGTGCAGCCTGGGGTGTAGATGCAATCACTGAAACAAGGTATTTTGGGTTTTATAGTTAGAGTACAATTAAAAAGCAAAGTATGGGCAGGGTTGTAATGGGGAGGGGAGCAGCCCTCTGTGACAGAGAGCCTATGCTGTAAGGCAGTGGTGCTACCAGAGAAAAGGTAACCCTGGATAAAATCCTTATCTTAGCAGCACTTTCACACTGTAAAAGAATTGCAGAGCTCCCCAAACCCACTGCTTATTTTTATTAACTGGCAAGTTCTTGCAGAAAGGAGAACCCACCCTTGCAGAATCCCTTTGTTGGGCTGGAACCACCCAACAAAGTTTACAGCATGGGCAACTGGGCAGGCATCACACCAGACCAACTGTCTGACAAAAGCTGTGAAAAAGGGAGTGCTTTCCCTGGTTCGCATCTCTGAGAACAGTCTCTGATGTACACTGAGCCTTCCAGACCTCCTCCCTCCTCTGCTATTTCATTTCATTGTTAATCATCCCACTTTCCTCTTTGTTAGCATCATTAATACCTTTAATGCATTCTTATAAAAAGCACAGTGAGATTGCCAGCTAGTGGAAATCAGCAGCATCTGGGGCTGTGCCAATTCCCTTCAGCTCAGACACACAGTGATAGTTCCCACCTTCCCATTTGTGTGAAGAAAAGCCATCACTATTTGTCTGTGCACGTCTCCTCTTGGAAGCAAATGCATGTATGTGTGTACATAAATGTAATATACACACTGATATACATAAAGCTATTATGCAGCAGAAAAATCCCAGTGTTTATTCCAGAACGTGATTTATTGGAGAAATTAATGGCTTATTACATGCAGAATGCTCTTATTCTACTGAGGATGAAAGTGCCTTGGAAAATGAAGTCTGAGAAAGCTGCAAAAGTAACTGCATTGGAAAGGATGACATTAGATCACAAAGAAAATCCATTTTAACTGTCCAGCACCCTGAGCCCGTGTTTGTACAACATTTCCTGTGGGCAGAGGTGTCAGAGTGGTACTGCCTATAAACATTCTTTTCTCTGAGCTGTGACAGCTCCTGTTACCAATCTTTCAAATAGACTGAACACTTGCTGCAGTCACCAGGCTGGAGATGCTTTGTGCCTCTGGACAAACCTCAGCAGACTGACTAATGGCACAGCTGGGATCCTGGGAATAATTCAGACACCACCTTTATTGCTCCACGAGCCACAACTGAGGGATGCTGCAGCAGCCACAAGCCTCTCAGGAAAGCCCATGCGGGCTTCTCACTGCAGGTGTGCTGGGGAAGCTGATGACAGCACATACTGTGCACCACTTGTTTTCCCTCCCCTCCTCCTGTTTTTCCATTTATCTCTAACGCAACCACACCCTCACACTTTAAAAAACAAATAACAACAAAAATCCCGGGGATGCTTTCACATTTGCCACCTTCCCCCTGCTCAGGTTTCTCTTCCCTGGCCCCCTCTGTGCCTCCCTGCTGCCCCTGCAGAACCAGGCAGGGCTCTCTCATGCTCCCCTTGGAGCACAGGCTTTTGGGTGGCACTGACCTCCATGCTTGGAGTATTTCTGAGCCAAAACCTGCATCTGATCACTGACTGAAAAGCGCAGCTTCACAAATGCCTGGTATGTCTTTACTCACCCCTTTCATCACCTCGGTGGGCCACTCATTTTGTGGAGCATCAGCCCATCGGGGGAGGCGAGAGGGAAAGGGGCTGTGGGCTCTCTGGAGTCTCAGTACAGGTCACAGTCCTCAGAGCAACGACAATTTTGAATGTTTCATTTCACCAGAAGGCTTTTGGAATTCAGCAAGAGGAATCTCTGTGCAATTTGTGATCTGCAGGTTCACGTCCTTGCTTGTATTTATTATTTAAAATAAATTCTAATGGATAAATATTTTTTTGAAATCCATCTAAAGATCACCCCATCTGCTGGTCTTTTATTAATACCTTCCTTTTCATCTTCTACTATCATGTTCTTTGAAATAACTGAATTAGCAACTTGCAGTGTTTCCCCATCCTCAGCAAGGTCAGTAGGTTCAGGAAAAATCTGAAATTATACCTGGCTCATAAAATGACTCCTCTTCCCCACCTACTATTTTACTCACTATGGGGAGATCACATTTCTCACAGGGGCTCATTAGTGTTGCTCTTTCCTCAGCATCAGGAAATCTTTTGGAGTTGTCTTTACTCCCAGCTGATAAAAATCGCACTTTAATTCTTCTCCCAACACCCTGACCACCACTCCCTGGTTCTGAAGTGGCATTTTTGGAAAGACAAAGATTTTGGACCAAAAAAACCCACCATGCTTCCAACCTTGATGCTGCTGCTGAGAGAATGAACGAGCTGTCAAGTTCTGCAAATCAAGCATTTGGCCAAGGCACACTGAAAGATTGTTCTCTAGGAGACTAACAGGTTAAAACTAGGAATTCTTGTTCCTTGTCAGAGCAAACACGGAATTACTGCACTTAAAATGTTTTAGTTGTAATTTCTCTTCTGCAGAGGTCAAATACATAAAACTGGAGGACACAAAGCACTGTCCCTTGCTTTCATTTTTGAAATGCTGCACACCACACAACACACAGCTACACCTCCGTAATTGGTTCTTATCTCAACAATTTCTGGTGGCTGATCTAGCATTAGTGAAAAAAAAGCATAAATCCCCGAACACTGTGAAATAAGCTAGCTCAGTTAAGCAGATACCACATATAAAAAACAGGGCATAACCATACTGAATTTGGTGTGATTAAGTGTCTCACCATCCAACTGCTGCCAACAGTTCAATTTCAGTACACCACAACTGAGTATTTGGATTCAAAGGGAGATCTCAAAGTGACACAGAATGAGGACTGAAAAGGACAAAAATATGAGGAAAAAATCTCAACAATTTGCCAGTGGCTTAAGAAATAACACCTGCTTTGATACCTCAGAATCTAGCATTGTCCCAAAAATGGGGTCCTTACCAGTAACTGCTCCTTCCTGACACCTCCAGAGCCTCCACGCTCAGCTTTTTAGGCTCCTACCCCTGGTCTCTGTTGCACCTTAGAGCATCTGTGGCAAAATACAAAACAGCTCCTTTAAGGATTAAACCTGCACTCTTTAACCAAATGGTTCCAAAACCCCTCTGCAATGGCACAGTTCTGCTTCCAGCCCTACCCTGCACCACCTTCCAGCCTTTTTCCCAGCCCAATCCTGAGCAGCAGAGCTGGGAAGGATCTCAGCTTTTGTGTATCCCAGAGCACCTTTCAGAGAGGCTCAGCACGAGTTAAAGATTGGAACAGAGCTCTAGAAACTTTACAGATAGTTGCTCTTAACAAATGTGAATTTTCATGAAATTTATGAAATACAGGCCAAAACATCAAAGCACCTTGTCTTTTCACCGGAGTGTTTTCAAGGGCTCTGGATAATCAGCTTTTTTACAAGTGGCCAAAAGCCTCTGCTGACAGTTTTTGATGTTACAGGCAGGAGCTTTTTGCAGACTTCTGAGGAATTCTTCCCCCAACAAATCAGACAATTTGCACTCACATAAATGTACACTGTCAATATTTTACAAATGTGCATGAAACAGATTTGTATTAGAAAAGGATTTTCATACATACCAATGGACTAAGAAAGCCAAACAGTCTCCACAAATCCCCAGACCTTCCAAAATCCATTATTTCCTGAATGGAAATAATGATTATCCATAAAGGGGGTGAAGAAGAAGCCACTCTCCCCCAGTTAGTTTAACTCCAAACTTGGTAAATCTAGGCCCACTGCAGGGCATGTGCAGTCTTGAATTAAAAAGTGACTCTCCCTCCAGGTGTAGACAATGATCTGATTTATTACTTCTGAGCCTAATGACTCCCAGCTCCCCAAAGTTTTATCAGAACTGACTAAATACTATTTCAGCAAAGTGCCTTCAGCTGCAGGAAACTGAACATTCCATTTCTCTGCCATCAAGTGCTTTCAGCTAAAATGAGTTGTCACAAGAGAGCAGCAGAAACAGCTCCTACTACATCAGTGGTTTCTAACTCAGGAGGGTTTGCAGAACACAACTTCCAGGGAGATGCTGAGCTATCCTAGAGACTGAAACGTTATCAATGATCAAATTACTCAAGTTACAATTTGCAGACCCACAGAGCAAAGCACAGAAATCTAAGTAGATATAAATAATGAAAAAAGCTCCCTAATAATATCTGTATAAATCAATGTATCCTTTACTGATCAAAATTATTGTCTTCTTATTCTCACATCCAGATGGTGAGGAGGGGAAAATATATTTAAGGAGGTTGCTTGCAATATGTATTACTGCCCAAGGCACTGCATTAATAATCTAAAAATACCTGGAGAATGTAAATTTGGTAAAACAAGTATTTACACCTCTTTCCCACTGTCTTCATTATTGAAACCACAGCAAAACACCAGATCCTACTGACTTAACAGCAGTTGGACATTAGAAATGCACTTGGTGAAGACTTTACTGTCTGTCTGTTGTCATGGTAACATCCCAGGTAAAAATAATTTCTTGAATAACTTATAAACAGACAGATGGCATAAAACCTCCTACGCTCTCCAAATTGAAGGATATTCAGTAAAAGACAGTGTTGATGCCAGTTCCATGAAGTCCTGCATGTTGAAGAAGGCACATCTCCAAGGTCTTGCTTGTGCTGGCAGAAACTCACTTCAGAACTGAATAAAAGGGAGATTAGGGATGCTACAGGAAGCAAAATGAGGAGACACAAGTCAAGTCAGCACTCCTGTGTGTAGCATTTCCCAAGGGATTACAAAGGTTCCCTGAAATGATGATCCTACATAAACCAAAGAAATTAATCCCATATTGTACCAGGGAACAAAAGCTGTTCTTGAAATTGCTGCAGCCCTGCCCTGCTCGTGCTCTGACAGGGAAATGAGAAAGATCCCTGACTGCCACCACAGTGCACGTGCAACGCAGTGCTGCATCTGCAACAGGCAATTTGAAAGCTCTTTTTAATCAACATGAGCTTTCTGAAGACAGGAAAGCTGTGAAATTGGTAACATTCATACCCAGGACATTTCCCTTCGCCCTCACATTAGGTCAAAGCACCAAGAGATGTGAACTGGGAAGTTGCACTGTGGGAATGATGTCAGCTATGGAACAGCCCATCGGGCTGAACCGTGTTTCTTGTGAAATCCAAAATCTCCCTCTGCCAAGTCACGCCCTAATTAAGTCATTTCAGCATTCTGACTCAACTCCCTTAATTCTAAAAATAGGCTGAACAAGAGCTGTTCCTTCTCAAAGGAGCTGGGGACAAAGCAGGCTACAGCCCAGGCAGAGATCACAGCCCCAGCCACAGCTACACTTGCTCTGTTCCTGGGCAGGATCACAAACTCCAATTAAAAACCTGCACTTTCCCCAAAAGAGTGAACAGCTTTCTCCTGAAATGAGCAGATGCTGAGCACTGTTGTCAGCAAGAGCCAGAGCTTTTTCCAAGGGAAACAGATTGTTCAACATAAAGAATTCAAAGTAGCTGAGGGACCAGGAAAAGGAGCATTACATCAAAGCACACTTCCCCCCATCAGATGTTTGTGCTTCGTTTTGCATTTATCTGCTGTTTTAACTAAATTCCCCTTTAAAACTCCTCTCAGCCTCTTTTCTCAATAGGTGCAGAAACAAAAAAGGGCAGTAACATTACATCACTTAGTTTTCTTTTGATAGTTTTGCACTATCTCTGCCTACAAGTTGTTTGTTGTTTTGGGTTTTTTTTATGGCCGCATTTATTGGAATTTCCATCTTCTCTGGCCAAATAAAATCCTTCATTATTAAAGAGGAAAAGCAAACCACTTACTCACACTCTGTAGTGCACTGTGGTCACTCTAATGCTTAGAAATAAATGCTGCTCTATTTTTCTCAGAGATCTCACTAATACCCTTTGAGTAAATTCATAAATACCTTCAAGTTCTCCAAAGAAATATCAAGTATTTTGTAAAGAAACACATCTTTGAATATCAACAGCAGTGTAAAAGGTGAAAGGAAAAAAAAAGTAGAATTTTAAATTTTACATCCTCTATTTCCATTTCTCAAAAATAAGAAGTAAAAAACCAGTCTGGCCTTATGAGCATGATGTGTTATGGAAGAGAAGTAATCTTGAATTTCTGTCTGCCTGTTTCTGCCCTCACATCTCAGTGTAGGTCTAACTTCACCATTTTCTCTGCAAGCTCAAGTTATTCCCAGTGACAAACATAATCTCCATAAAGACTTAATTATTCAGTACTACTACTTTTGGTGTGCCTACCTGCAAACAAATAGGTTTTTTTTTTCCCCCTCATGATGCATATTCACAGCTTCAGAGCAGTGCAATGTGCTGCCATCACCAACCAGTAATTGAACCAGAGAAATAATTTAACTTTTTAATCAGCATTTGGTGCTACCAGCCCCCTTTGGCTTAAAAGTGAAAGGCAGCAGTGTTACTGTCACACCCAAACTGCAGAAACATCAAGCAAAGCAACTCATTTAAGGAGTGAGTTTAAGCACCAATTCCAAAAGCACACAGGAACATTCCTTTAGAACTGTTACTTGGACTAAATAAAGAATAAGCAAGACTTGTGACATGAAGTTATTCTTCAAGAGACACTGCAGGAATGTTTCTTCCCCCTCACAGTGAAATGTGAACTCCGTGAAACACAAAAAGTGAGTCATCCCTTGGAATTGCAGTGGCAGGGGATTGAAAATCAGGACCAGCAGCCAGCACTGCAGTTATCTGAGCACCCAACGTGCTTGTGATGAACAGGATTATCTTACCCACTGTCGAATCTTCTCCCACCTCTCTGACAGGGCTGTACAACACTGCAGTGTCAGTACCAACCCTCTTCCTGCTGAAGCTGTTTTCTGCTGCCCACAAAGCCAGACAGCTGAAACATATCACTTTAATACAGTCAAACCAGTTTCAGCTAAAGGCTCCCAATTATTTGAATTTATTTGTTTTAGGAAACATGTACCTGCAGTCTATTGGTATATCACAGCAAAGAGTGTTTAGATTGGAAAAAAAATCCTGAAGGTGTTAGTGTAACTAACTTTTCTCTTGAGGGTCCAGATGCAGCAGTTCTTTTTGGCTCTAGGATCACCAATGGAAGTGTTCTAACAGCAGGTCCTCTGACTGGATGGCAACACGTTTATAACATGCAGAATTGCTTCAATAAGGCAGTTAAAAAAGGTATCAAAGCAAATGACTACAGTCAGAGCTGGGAAACACAGCCAAGTGCTGGGAGAGAAACTGGGCAGAGCCTTGCTGGATTGGGGGAGCTCTCTTCTCACCCTGGTGCCCCCAGGCTGTGCTGCTGCCCCCTCAAGGATACAGCACAACTTTCACTCCTCTCCTCAGCTTCTGCACAGTACAAGCAGAAAGGGAAGCACAAGTGACAGCCACTGCACGTGGATGCAGGTCCTCTGAGGAATGGGAATAGTCAAAGCAGCTGAAACGTCCTCTGCAGAGTCCTGTGAAACCGTTCAGGTGTGCTGAGAGCAACCATCTGAGTTAATCAAATCACTCCTCAGGTGAGATGTAACTGAGGAAGCAGCATAAAGGGTGACTGGAACACAGGAAGACAACTGAGTGTAGGGAAAAAATGAAAATGACATCAAGCTTGCTAAATATGTATTGTTTATTAAGGCTTGTATTCTCCTAGAGGAAAAAGTTAATCTGATGCTGTCCATTACTCCTTACAGGCAGTAACAGTCCAGAGACAGAGTTATACGTTCTAAATACAAGTCTAAATGATACAGATTAAATTTTATTTAAATTGGAGGTCCTTTTGGAGTAAATAGTATTCAGAAGATACTTGCTTTCTAATATAGTAAAAGATCCTCTACAATAAACACGTGCAGATTGAGTGTGCTAGAGCAGCGGACATGAGCACCATTTCCATGCTTAACTGGAACTCCAGCTGGTGACAGGCTCTCCGACGGTCCCCTCACTCCACAAAAACATGACAGCAAATTCAATTTCTTAAAACAGGTTTTTTTACTCATCCAACAGAAAAAAAAAAATTAGACATACACACTGTCAATTTTAAACATCTGAGGCATAATCCATCATATTATCCGTACTATTAGTTCCTACGTTAAAGCTCAGCATTATTGGTATAAAAACTTTAAATGGCATTAGGATTTGGGGGGGGTTGGGAGAGAGTAATGAAGGGAAGGATTAAAAATGATCTGCAATTAACTAATAACACCTGAAAGCTGAACCAGGTTTAAACACATTGTTTAAAACCCCTGCAATGTCGATAGCATCACATTATTATTTAATTAAGCTACAAAAACCGTAAAGCAGAATTATGGCTGAGAGAAAGCATCTCGCTCACCCTCGGCAGGATATGGAATAACAGATGCACACTGAAGCACTGGTTAACAGAATGTGAAAGGGAAATATTTTCCAGAGAAACAATTCCACTGACAATTTGATTTTCTACTAGACAGAAAAAACCAACATGGCGCATCAGCAGTTTTAAAAGAGTAATTGTACAGATAAATAAAGAGGCAGAGTAGCTGCACAAAGTGATCAGAAATTTAAGGGTTTTTTTTTAATTTTAAAATTCTGAAGTGCAGTATCTTAGGAGGTTTTTTTTTCTTCTAAATGACAAAAAAAAAAAAAAAAATCAATGCACGGTTTCTTTACTTCTGCCATGAAGAAAAAGTGATTGGGAGGAGGATAAAGGAAGATTTGTCATGTATTCTCCATAATCTCTATATCTGGCTAGGAACATAATTCGTGCCAAAATAAAGTCTTTGGGAAGCACTGACACTTTAGTATGCTCATGTATAGGCCCACATTAGGTTAATATAACTGTTTACCAACTTAAAAAAATAAAAACAGACACACCTTTATTAATGATTTCTACAGAATTTTACATAGAAAAAAGATACAAATTAATGCAGATCCACTTGGGCAAAAATAAACTACAATGTACTTAAAGATGCAACAACGTAATTTCCCCTGCACGAGAAGATATATTGGAGCTGAAAGCTTTAGTTTGTCCTGATGCCAGGATACAGCACCAGTTATACTTAATTTTGTTTCTCATAGTCGAATTTAATATCAGTTCTAGTATATATATCAAACTGTATATGGTTATTCTTATTGTTTGTTTCGATTCTGACGTTCCTGCAAAGAGAAAAAAAGTTAAGATTTTAGTCAAAGGAACAAGCAAAGAGTTTTCAGTAGTTTAACAGCACTAATGTGATCCCAAATAATTATACACTTAAAACGATGCTGCTACATTTTATAAATCTATTGTTCATACCCAACAAACCCAAGGACTTGATAACTTAATGTTTTTATGTGCAGCCTCAAGTGGAACATCTGGATGAATAGCTGCAGTCACTTCAAACCAAGGTCACAGAGAGAGAAAGGTATGAAATATCAACACTCCTAAGGAGAATCAGGATCTGCAATATTCTACTTCCTGGATTATTTTAGCTACTGCAGTAGTAGCACAACCAATACACGAGCAGAAAGCAGATGGCAGATGAGTGAACTCCACAGAACTGGTCTAATTTTGAAGCACTCAAATGACTTTGTAATTTAGTCACATTCAGTAAAAGCAGGGATTTGATGTCGAGAAATTCTGTCCCGAATTCTTCCTGTGGGTTCAACTACTCTGGGAAGCACTGGGAAATACTTGGGGGTAAGAGATAGAAACAGTATTAGGGAGAAGAGAAGTTTTGTGCATCTACACAGTCTGATAAAACCCAGCACAGCTGGACTGACCAACCCAAGGATGTCCCAAAGTGCTCCAGCACGGTAGCTGGGAAGCCTTTGAGCCTTTTTCCAAAGTTTCTGTTAATCACAAATGCTGCAGCCAGATAAAGGTCACCTCGGGGATACAGCTGGGGCTGTGCAGGTGAGCTCCACATCAGTGACCTGAGCTCTCCCAGCAGCACAGGGCTGCCACAGGCACTGAGCAGTGCCAGCACAACAGGGCACTCCTTCACCCAGGGTTTCGGGAGCCCCAGCAGTGCAGAGTGTGCAACGAGAGCAGCACAGAGGCAGGCTGCTGAGTCTTAGTGCTGTGCATGCTCCAGCTGAGGCACCACTGCACACAAACAGAGAGGGCTCAGCCTTCCCATTCTTGCTGCTAACAGTGCACTCTGTACTTAAATGCATCAATATGGCACCAAATCCTATTCCAAAGCAAACTGTGAACTAGCCCAAGCACCACCAACAGCCAACTCCTGAACTAACACTTTCTTATTTTGTTTTGTGGACTCATTCTGCATAAAGCTCATCTCAGAATTGTTTCTGTTGTGATGTAAAGCTTACTTGCAAATATACCAACCACTGTAAATGTAACAGACTGCATTTGCTGCTTCAGCTGGTCACAGCATAAAAATCAGAAGAGATTTTTATAAACTGAATAGATCGATTTCTGCCTCCAGACAGAATATTAATATTACAATTTTAATAATAAAGTTAACTCAACAAAGTCCAAAATGAATTATTAACCTATAATTTAAGACAGAAGTAAGAGACAGCCAAGTTGTTTTACCAAATCAACAAAACAATCTGTTTAAAGTGGCAGCATTTATTATAAAAATCTGTATTCCTCCTGTCTTTTAACTCTCAACTATGATGAATTTCCAGCAAAAGCCATTTCTTAATGGCAGAATGTCAGAACATTACATGTTGTTCTTAAAAAGAGCTTATGTCTGCCTGACATTTCAAACAAAAGGTGGTTACAAAGTATCTAGAACAGAATCATATCAACTCCATTTTCAGGCTTCCAAAAGAATAATTGTTTTATCCTATTTCCAACTTCCATTTCCAAGGTGGCACATCCCCTTTATGGCCCTACCATATTCATGAGCCCACTCTTTCCCACTGCCACCTCATGTAACTTATTTTTAGTTTGCTGCGTAGTCATCCACTGACCTCCCTAATTCCACTTTCTTTAGAAATGGAAGTTTTCCATTCTCATGGACTAGCCCCACACAAAAAGAGGCAGGCTAGCACCTGAGACCTCCACCTGAATGCTCCTGGCATTCAGAAACTCAGCTCAGCCTCTGTAATTCAGTGAAAAGTGCTCTTTACTGAGCAAGTTCCCAAGCAGTTCCTCCTACCTTGCTTTTTGCTTTCTCTCTTGGGGGCTAATCTGAGTCTTCCTCTTTACAAATGTCTGAAACCACATAAACTGATGCAACAATTCTTCATGTTCTCGAGCATGGCTGCTTTTTAGAAACTCTAACTCTCAAATTCTCTTCCTTACTGCTACTTAGCACTACTGCAAGCAAGAACAAACAGTTCTGTGAGCAGCTAACAAAGCTGTGCTCATTCTGGTTCTGAAGATCCGGAGCCTTCAGCTTCTCTTCTCCAGTGGAATACTCTTGATATCTCACAGGAGAGCTCCAGCTGCACACTTCTCCTTCAGGACACTAATCTGTATGGTCTTCAGACACAGGGAAAATAGGTTTCCACAAAACTTGCAGGGATTTCCATCTTGGAGACACTCTTCCCTGTCAAACTTCTTTTCTCTTCACCTCAGGCTAAAGTAGCTTCAACTTTCCTACTAAACTTGGTTAAAGTCAGTGGAATCAAAGCATTCATCTTCAGACACAAAAATATAAATGTTTTCTTTATCTCAGGAACACAGTATTAATCTTAAAATACGGTTTTTAACTAGAGCTTTGGAGGAAGGACAATATTCCATCCTTTTAAGTCCTGTGATTGTGTTCACAGAAAGCTCATCACTGAAAGGAACCACACAGTGCTGGGAGAAAATGGTATTTCCAGGTGCCAACATGCACCAGCCAACACTTTTCAGCATGTAATCACCTAAAGCAGAACTGGTAATCCTGGTGATCCAGGAGCTTTCTGAGACTGTGCAGCTCTGCCAACACAACACCAAGGTGCAGAGCTGAGTGCCTTGCCCAGATCAGAGGTGACAGCACAGCAGCCCAGTGCAGGAACTGGGACCATCTGCTTTGGTGCAGATCTGGCAGCACCAGCTGCCATCTGTCTCCTCTGCTCATCTGCCACCTGTAAAGTACTGAGACCTGCAACAAGTTTGTCTTTACCAGCTTTTAAGCCTTGGAAGACAACTTTCTTAAGGCACTGATGACATGCTTTTAGAGAATATTAATTACTAATTCCACATTATACTCAATTTTCTTTTTTAAAAGAAGCTCTCTCACACGTCACAACTTTTTTACAGTTTTCAGAGCATGAGCTTTGATGACAGAAGTAGCTCTTTGTGGGCACTGTGGCAGCTCTGGAACTGACTGAAAAAGGCTGTGAGGGTCAGGTGAGAATTCATGCCACTCACTGTTATGCTATTTCATTCCAGACCCCAAGACCCTTCTATTACTCTCCTCCCAGGTTCTGGGTAACCAGACTGGGTTTAAGTATTTCAGTGTGGCAAAGCAAAAGCTGGACTTATATCCCAGCATGCCCAAATCCTCTCTCAGTTCTGGAGGGATACCTTCTTTCAGCAATGCTGCAAAGTGATGAATCTTTGGCACTTGAAAGAATTTCATCCAGCATTATACCTGCCAAAGCCTCACTGGATGATTTGGCACTGACACCGAGGCTCCTACGTCAGCTCAACTCAGCAGCACAGGCTGGAGCTGGCTCTGCACACAGCAGCCATGGAAATGCTGGGTAGCAACAAACTGGAACCCTCTAAAGAGCTGAGATGCCAGGGGCTTGCCCTGCACAGATCACATTATTATTCTCTACTAAATATTTGTGTATAAATGGAATTGTATCATTTAAGCTCTCCATGTACTGCTTTTTAAGAATTGTGTCTCTTTGTAATCACAGCAGCAGTGAAATGGAAGCACAAAATTTCAACAATTTACAGCTAAACAAGAGTGTAATGAGTTAAACCCAGCAATCTGGAAATCAATTAAGATAGCACATATAAAACAACTATCTGAAAATGTCAATTAGGTCATAAGATGCTTTAACTGGCAATAAGATTCTTCAGAAAAAGTTAATCTTCCTATGACAGTAATTTGACCAGAAGGTTTGAACTTCAAGAACTTTAGGTGTGTGCATATCCTGTAAAAAAATAAACTCTTCCAGTAATCAGCTGAACTTCTCAATTTCATCTTGTCAATGAAGGGGAAAAATAGTGACTTTGCAGACAAGTCTTACAGAGTGCAACCTGACAAGCAGCATCTTATTTTTCATTCCTTCACTGCTGCTCTGCTTTAGCTCTCTAGCACTATTACCTTCCTCGGTGTACTTCGGTGTCCCATTTTCTAAACTAATCAGAGGAATTTAAGAAACATTAAATTAGACTTCATAATTTATTTTGTGAATGTGTAATACAAGCCAGAGCCTCTGTTATAAATGAGGAAGGAAAATGCATTATTTTGAAAAACATCCTGTTATAAATAAAGCAGTGACCTGGCTAAGAATAGTTTTGAGCAGACAGTGGGAATCAGTTGTTTGTTAAATCAACCCAAAATGCTCAATAGTCACACACCAGCCCTCTGAGATCCTACAAAGCACAGCAATTCTGCTGTTTGAGCCACCACTGGGGTCTTGCTCAGGCCAGGGAGCTACCTGTGCAAGAGGAGATCTGTTACCACTTTCCCTGTGCTCTCACTTCTCACACACCCACAGTTCTTCCTCCAGCCCTGGCAGCAAGGCAGAGGGAGGCAGAATCAAAAACCCAAACCAATCACACTCTGCTACACCACAAACTGGGCAGAGGAAACCAGGCTGCCTCACTTAGTCAAGACTCTCTCCTGCATAAGGGAACACCTCTCCAAGATACAGGCTGAATTAAATATTGAATTGCTAATTATCTACTGAAGGAATGAAGTATTTAAGTAAATCCCTTTAGGTTTTACCTTGTGGAACTCCACAAGGAGTACACAAGGAAAACTTGCAATTTTAAGCTGTCCTTCTCTGCTCTGCTGAGGTCAGCTATGCATATCTATCATGGCCAGGAAAAGGTCAGCCACAAAGTTTTCAAGACACTGAACTCTTTTTCTCACATAATTTAAGGGTGCAATCTATGAAGACAGTTAAAGGCAATTTTATCTACACTTTTAAATGGCAAAAAAAAAATAAATTAAGATGATAATTTTAAAATTAACGCTGCAGGAAGATGCATTAAGTTTTTGCTTCAAAAACCTCTTAAAACAAGTGAGAGCTACCCTAAACTAAACCAGCCTGTTAAATAAGCAATGCTGTACAAAAAAGGTCTAGGAAACACTGTCAACACCAAGTAAATTTAAGTGTTACTTCAGTAGCAACTACACATCCTGACACCTATTATTTTGTCAGGTCATTACTGCTAGACTGCCCAATTAGAGAAAGGCATTCTTGAAACGGAGGTTGTGGGATGGAGAGGGACAGACCTCCCTTGTGACTTAGAGCCATGGAAGTGTATGGAAAGTTTTACTACATGCTCCCAGTTACTGCCCAGACTTGTCTCACTACATCTTCACTCAAAACTTCAAGAATTAGTAGACAGATTAAACCTGGGAACTGAAAACCTTTATTTATCCAAATAATACATGTGACTTCAGCAGCATAAATGCACTCTTTCTAGCACTATTCCAGCAATATTACGCAACTCTTTCTTTTCCAGAGATAAACTGAATAAACAAAATCAGGTTTCTTATTCTTAAAGGTGATGTACAAATTTCAAATACCAATACAGGTACCAATTTTGATAGCCCAGTTCCAGTCAAACAGTGTTAAACCACCTTATATTTAAGGCAAAAAACTTAAGCGACAATCACTGGCAAAACCCAATTCTGAAACAGAAACTATTTTCTATTAACCATTTTAAGATAAAAAAATAAATCAAACTCCAATAAACTGGACATAAAGTCCCTTTACCCGTATTACTGCTTAGCTTTCTGCTTTGAAACTCACTGACTTGTGAAACTTTCACAGAGAAATATGCATCAGATTTGTGTTGTTAAACACACAAGAAACCATCAAGTAGAGATGTACTGAAAACATTTTGAATTCCTACTTACATTTTTCCACCATAGCAGCCTTCACATTTCATTTTCCCCATATCTGTGTATAAAATAAATTTTTTAATAAGTTTACCTTCCGCACCACCTCCTCCTCTTCCTGGCGCTTTTCATAATGAGAAAAGTCATCAAAGATGGAGGTCGTGTGCTTGTAAGTAGCAATAATTTTAAGCACTTGTTTTGCTTTTTCTAAGGGAACCTCCTGTGTATCACGGGAGTTTGTAACGGGTTTGTTGTCATTGTTCTCCAGCCTGATGTGTCTCAGTTGGTTGTTGGGCACATCCTTCACAAAGATCCACTTGACATCAAATTTCCCCTTCCACTTGTCCTGAGACCAGACACCTGCACTGGTGCCGTAGTCCACAGGTGATTTCATCTCTGCCACTCCACAGAAGTGTCCACTGCCATTGACACTGAACAGCAAGTACACGGGGCCCTTGCTGTTCATGGAGCGGAAAGCGCTGTCCAGGCGTTTGTTGCCGTGCTCCGTACTACACCAAATCGAGTATTTAATGGAACGATGAATATCATCCTCGGAATAGCTCTTTATTATGAACACACGCCCATTTTTAAGGTTCCATTCGAAATCTTTAGGGTTATAGCTGTGAGCAGCTTTCAGTTTTTCAAGGACAGGATGGGACTCACCGCTGGGAGCGGGGCTGGGCTGGGTGCTGCCAGCTGAGTTGGTGTCGTTCCCCGTTCCCCCGCTCTGGCCAAAAGCTGCATTTCTGTTGCGAGGAGCTACCCAGCGGTTTTGGGGGGGCTGCTGAGGGGTCTGATACTGTGGCTGAGTCAATGGAGGAGGCTGAGCTGGAACAGGCTGAACAATTGGTTGCTGTGGCTGTGGAACAGACTGAGGAGAAGGTATCTGTTGGGGGGCAGGAACTTTTGCCACAGGACCCTTATTGTCCCAAGTACCTATGTCCATATTATGCTTTATAGGGGGAGGAGGCAACGCTCCCCCGATAACAGGTCCAGTTTTTGTTTTCATTTTAGGCTGTGGTTTTGCAGGCTTGCTGGCAATAGCAGCCCAAGAGGTTGGTTTAGATACTGGCAAGTTTACATTAGAGCCACCATTCCCAGAGAGGGCACCTGTCATCCCGGCACTGTTAACTACAGAACCTACTGTTTTCACCGCAGAAGTTGTAACATCTCCACCAATCTTAAGTCCAACCATTCCCTGCTCAATACTGTTCATTCCAGGAGCTTTATTTAATGTATCATTATGAAATCCTGTTTGTCCATCCACAATGGTACCCCCCAGGGAACTGGGTGGGTAGCTGTAACTGCTCCCATATGCTGAGCTTTGTGTCTGCTGTCCTTGGGATCCGCTTGTTCCCCAAGCTGAGAAGGCAGGATTTTCAGGGAAAAAGTTAAACCGGTGTTGGTAGATGTTATTTCCCAGACCCCCAGGCTGTCCAAAAACGGCATCGTGCATAAAGTGATGATCCCCATTACTGAGCTGTCCATAGGTGGTGAGATAAGGAATAGGAGGATCTCCTCCTGTAGACCATGGTGCTTCACTGAGAGAATAGGGGAACCCAATAGATGGTGGATAATAACTGGACAGATAAGGATCAGTCATTGATGGATAGCTACTGTTCTGTTAAAGAGAAAAAACAGTCACCAGATAAATAAACTCTTCATTTATCAATAGCCACAACACCAAACAGAAAAGAACACCAGAGACAGGGTAATGTAATTTCTAACGACAGATCTTAGTTCACACTCCAAGAAGGATTCAGGGCTAAAATGAAATATCTGGGCATTCATAATACCCCAAGACTAGGAGCTCACACTGAGCTTAGTACTTGAGATTTTGAAACTATGTAATCTTACTAACACTACTAAGGTTATTTAGTAGCCATCACTCAAATTACTGCAAGGAACATATCTAACTATATTTTGTAGCTCACAGAACTAAGGATATTTAGCATTTCTAGACTGCTATATGGAAGAAGATTTAGGCTGAATTACCTTAATATGACAATACATTTAACATACTGTCACAGTCCTCATTAGGGAGTTGTTCTGAGGGGCCAACAGTCTCCAAGAAAAAACCTACACCTCAAGCAGCAGAACATACACAGGCTCCTTCTGACACACATGCCAAGGTAGCCACAGGTAAGAGATACAAACTGAAATTACAGGGCCTGGTGCACCAGAGACAAATCCATGACTAGATAGCATAAAACAGAGGCCATCCAAACTCTCAGCAAAAGATCCTTTCCAGCCTTTTGCATAAGTCTTTTCCTCCCTCAGTAGTAAAGTTACAACTGTGCAGGAGTGTTCCTGACTGTCCTTCCAAACAGGACATCTCTCCCACTCATGAAATAAGAGACCAAACACTTATTAACCAGCAGATCCCCTCTGAGATTTCCTCTCCTTCAACTGTTTCTTACACCAAGCTGAGAAGCTTTTCCTCTCGCTAACACTTTGCTGGCACCTGATTTTGAAGCATTCCACGTGATTCTTATATTCAACAATGCAAAAGAACAAAGCCAGGATGTTCTAAAGGGTTTTATTCCTCTTCAAATCAACTTGAAGCATATATATTGGAGACCTTCCAAAGTGACACTCCAACTGTAATTACCAGAGAGGGGGTGGGAAGGTCAACATCTCCCGTTAATGAGTCAAACAGTAGCTCGCCTTTCCTTACTCATAAAGGCTATTTTAAGAGGAGGAATTCTCCTTTCAAACTGCTAGATTTCAAAATTGAAAAGAAAAACATATCTGCAAAATTAGGAAAACTGCACCAGAATTTCAGCCATTTTGCCAAAAATCTGATTATTTCTCGGCTTTCTTAAAAAACAAAAGGTAAAATAGTAAAATCCCCTCCTTGCTGAAGATAAGCCTAATACCCAACTGATACAGAATCATTTTACTGCTCATTTTTCAATGACCTCTTTTCCATGACACCCCAAAGCCAGAGTAATTCAATATCCTTATGTTTCAGACACAAAATGATACCACAGTGTGCCTCCATACAGTACTGCAAACTCTTTAGACACTGACACAGCCTAAATCCAATGTTATTGATTCAAAAGAAATGAACTCTGCCACTGTTCAAGCTGTCTTTATTTACACACAAATTCCATCACTAACAAGAGGTACAGAAATCACCTTCCTATGAGATGATCCTCTAAACTACACTGAGTTTTCTGAGCCTCCCAAGCTAAAGTAATCAACATTTAGCATAAAACCCCATTTTTCTGAAAGACTTTGACACTGCTGAGTGTTATATTTTAAACTGTTAACTTCAGAAAAAAATTAAAAACAAATGCTGGTGAAAGGGAGGAGATATAAGCAGTTCTGAGATACTTATGCTCACATATTCTACAAGTTTAGAATTGAAGACCAAAAAGAGTAAGCCTAGAAAAAAGCAAGTGCTCTGTCTCAGAAATATTTAGGCTGAAGGATTTTAGACAATTCCTGCAGCTGTCGTCTCTTCACACAGCCTGTAAAGTCTCCACAAGGATTCTAACAAGATTAAAGGAAAGTTTCAGCAGCCATCCTTACCAAACATTCAATCTATTTTGACTGGCTTTATGCCAGAGTGTGTAAAAGAAACCCTGACAGAAGTTCTTCCTGCAACAGCAGAACGTTTATTTCAATAAACTTCTCCTTGACCTTTCTGTAACCTTCTGTACCTTTTTTATTAAAAACCCCCAAACAAAACCAACTCAAGCATTCTGTTAATTAGGAAAGAATCCCCTTTCCCCCAAAATATGCTACTGCTGGTATTCCCTGTTCCACAGGAAAAATCTCTGTTCTGAATGACTTTACAAGAAGGATGCTGTTCTTGCTGAGTGTAAATCTGTGTATGAAGAGTCTACTTGACTCAGTTCCCTCTGCTCTTAAAAGTACTTTTAACACAATATTACTAACCTAGATTTGATTTTTGATGTCAAATATTGTGTCAGCTGGGCCTTTAATTTTTAAAGTTTTTTTAAATACCCTGTTGGTTTCAAATATTTTTTTTTATTAAGTCATCTGTACTTTACAGTAATTTTCATGGGCTGAATAAATCTGGATAACTGGATAATAAGGCTTTGTTCAGCAACATGGTTGTGTTCAGTACAAAATCTCACAGTCCTAATTAATGCTACTGTCACTTTCCACTTAAAATTGTAAGAGGACCTACACAATTGTTTCTTGTGCCATGCCAATTTTTCACTGCAGCATAAATAAATTGGTCAATGGAGCTACAGTTTCATAAAGAAAACTTTTATTATAATTATGGAAATTCTAACAGCCAGAGCAATTTTTCTATTTAATTCTAATATCTGGGCTTGTTGACAGCAAAGACAAATTTCCTAGAATAAAAGTATAATAGATGGGTCTATTTTTTCTATGTGAACATTCAGTATATTTCACAATTTAGTTTTAAGTAATTAAAAATTACATACAAATGTGATGAAGCACAATTTTAAAAAATTAGAGGGAGGTGAAAACCTCAATTCCTTTTATAATTAATTTTGCATTAAAAATTAAGATTTTACTTCCTTTTTTCCCCACAGACTTTTCTACCTTCCACAGCACATTAACTCCAAAAGAAGCAATGCCTCCCATTTAATTATTTTAATTCTGGAGAACATGTCTATGCTGCAAGCAAGCTCAGTGATGCCATCAATATTAACACTGGCATCTGACAGCTTCAGGCTGAATTATAAATCTCCTTTTTGAAGTGTAACACTTAGCCTTTCCCACCATGTACCTCTGGTAAGTGTTTCTCTCTGAAATGGTGCTTCATACTTGGGAATGAAAACTTTTTGCTTCTCCAGTTTCTGTACATTTTGTTCCCTTTAAAATTTGAATGCGAAGTCAAAAATTACTTCAGAGAACACTTTCAATTATAATGGTATTTTAGTCATGGATGTTGATTTAATGTACATTATAATGAGTGTTTACATTACAGTTCCTTACTCTTGAGTAACACATCTTTAATTCTTAAAATATATCAGAGGGCATGAAAGAACAACAACATTTGCTGAAGTGTAAAAAGTGGGGCAACTCTACGAAGTACCTAGAGAGCATCCAACCCAAATCTCAACCACATTAATTTCTATGATTATATAAATAACAGAAATCAGGAGAGCCCAAAAGCAGAATTTTCAGACTATCAAAGAACTGTAAGATCAGTCTGTCACAGCCCAGCCACATCAATAACCTGCAAGGGGAGGAGGAATCAGCTCCAGCTCCTTGGAGCATTAACTTCATTTTCACTTGTGGCCATCTGGGGATGCAGAGTAATATTAGCTTTGGGAACACAAATGCTGGTTGTATCACCAAGTAACACAATATGCTGTCATTTCTTTTTCCATTTCTATTTAAGGCATTTGCCCCCTCCACACAATCCTATGAATGGAGTGCCAACAGCATGCCTAAGGAAAAAAATAAAACCCACTAAGTTAAAAATACACTAACCTGATTTGACTGCCCGGAAAGGTAAGGCTCAAAATCGTTGTCATGAACTGTGTCCTTCTGGTGTAATGAACCATTTTGTACTACAAAAAAAGGGTTACAGCACATTAGAACAGTGCAGCAGCACTGCAGCAATGATGTTCCACCCTATGCTACTTTAGGAAAAGCCATATTTCCTCTGCAAACCAGGAAGACTCATAAAAACACCAAGGGATGACATTTCCCACTCCCAGATAGTTTCTCTTTATATTACTGCTTATAAAATAAAGTTTGAGTAAATTTAAAAAAAAAAAAAATCAGTCATTAAAAATTCTACAGCTGAGAGTGAGCAAACAACTCATGTGAATGAACTCCAAACAAAAAAAAATCATTATTGAGAACAATTTTGTGAAAAAAGATTGGGAAACAACATCTATTGTTCTGGCCCATAATTAGAACACACAAACTCACAGTTCTCCCAGCGTGTGTTATTCACTGCTTAAGCTGGCTAAAATGAGCTGAGGTTACATTTAATTATGAAATGAAGACTGGTAAGTGTTTTGGTATCCTGATATTTTCAGGAAAACTTAAGTTTCAACGTTCTCATCTGTAAAATAAAGATATCTACCATAAAGTCCTACTTCAGCATAAAAGAATGTCTGATAAGCATTCAAAACCCATTGCTGAATGATATACAAACCCAAAATGGCTATTAAGTCCCTTCAAATAATTTCCTGGTTGCTTTAAATTTGAAAAAATAAGGTCAGATACACGGTGTGATAGTTGCTGTATTCACCTATTTCATAGAACAGCTGAACTAAATATAATATTACATCAAATAAAGTATTTAGCAAACAAGTTTGGGAATTTAGCAGAATATTTCTACAAAGTTTGTCAAGGGGAGTAGAGGTAAAAGAGTTTACAAACACAGAGAATGTTCCTTCAGCTAGAAGGAGCTGGATTTTCAAGGCATGTTAAGATGTACTAAAAAGCATTTATGAGCTGGATATCATTACTTTCTAAGTTCTAACAGTTACATACTTGTTAGCAATCACAGTAAGAATGAAGGTATTTTTTAGATGATTTGTTATAAAATTTAATTTCAAATGAAGCAGAAGAGTTATAAAAGTGCCTATTATCTCATCAGAAGTTAACCACCTTTTAAGTTCCCTAAATTTTTAAGTTGATGGGCTTAAGTAAATATCTCAGCCAACAGCAGAGCAGCAACACAACTGTTTTCACAGAGCATGCAAAAGTAGGTAAAAATATATGTATTGTACAGTGATATCCTTGTGACTTTAAGCAGCAACCTGCTTCATCTTAAACGAGGAGAATTATTTAGTACAAACACACAGTCCTTCTTCCCCCACACCCCTTAAGTGGGATGCAGGCAGGCTCGGATGAACGGCAGTCGATGTTATTTTTGAAACAAAGCACACATCCCCTCATTCCCAGGTGTCTTCCATACAGAGTAACAGCGGTACATTGCTGCTCACCTACAGATACCTGTGTCATTCATCTGCTACAGTAACAATTTAGGCGGCCAGATCACAGCATGATTTCTCACCTTTATTATCCTGTCCTTTCGGTCTCTGGGAAGCCACAGCACGTGATTACGGGGAAAAGAAAAAGAAAAGGGAAATAAAAAAGTTAATTTAAAAAAACGCTTATATTGTCATAGCCACTGCAAACCCCACAGCTTCTGAGGACGGGGAAGAGACTTATAAAAGTGGCCAGCAGCATCTCAAGGTTTGTTTGGGCCAGGGCTGGAGCAGCGTGTTCCACGTATCACTCAGCACCGGCCTTCCTGAGAAATGGCCCCGGCTCCGGGGAGGAGGCGGGAACGCGCTGTGACCGCGGGGGAAGTTCAGGAGAACGACGGAGCGCGAAAGCGGCCGCGAGGGAGAAGAAAAGCCCGGCGGGGCCCGCCAGCCGCAGGCCCGGGAATCCCCCGCCCGCGGGCCGCCTCGCCGCTCACTCACCTGAGGGTCAACGCTTGTGGCAGACATAATTCATGCACAGGGCCGCCGTGGTTCAGCAGAGAGCGCCGGGGGACGAGGCAGGGCCGCTCGGCGCGGCGCGGAGCTCCGGGGCCTGGCGGAGGGGCGGCGGCGGCGGCGCCTCCTCTCCCCTCAGGCGGCGGCCGGGCGGGGAAGGGG
>VXBQ01015620.1:413701-517438 GCA_013400175.1 Phainopepla nitens
CCTTTCCTTCGTGGTCGGGCACTGGGACGGGCGTCCCAGGGATGTGGTCACAGCACCGAGCCCGATTGCTGAAGATATGTGTGGACGACGGCATATGGTGGGATTCTTGGGTGCAGTGCCAGGAGTTGGACTCGATGATCTTTGTGCGTCTCTTCCAGCTCAGAATATTCTCTGATTCTGTCTTTTCTCCATTCCTCTCTCAGCCTTTGCGAGGACTCTTTGCCCACAGGCAAGTTCACAGGATCACTGAATCACTGAGACAGAATCACTGAGCTTCCTGTGTTGGAAGGGACCCAGGATCACAGAATCAATTCGGCTGGAAAACATCTCTGAGAGCATCGAATCCAACCTATACCCAGCACCCCTGGTCAGCTACACCAGGGCACTGAGTGCCACGACCACTCCTTCCTTCCTCCAGGGACGGTGACTCCACTTCACCCATTCCAATGTCTAATCACTCTTCCTGTGCAGGAATTCCTCCTGATACCCACCCTAAACTTCCCCAGGCACAGCTCAAAACTGTCGTCCCCAGTTGCCAGCAAGGATCATCAAAGCCCAACTCCCGTCCTGGCACAGGACAGCCCCAGCAGTCCCCCCCTGNGACGGGCGTCCCAGGGATGTGGTCACAGCACCGAGCCCGATTGCTGAAGATATGTGTGGACGACGGCATATGGTGGGATTCTTGGGTGCAGTGCCAGGAGTTGGACTCGATGATCTTTGTGCGTCTCTTCCAGCTCAGAATATTCTCTGATTCTGTCTTTTCTCCATTCCTCTCTCAGCCTTTGCGAGGACTCTTTGCCCACAGGCAAGTTCACAGGATCACTGAATCACTGAGACAGAATCACTGAGCTTCCTGTGTTGGAAGGGACCCAGGATCACAGAATCAATTCGGCTGGAAAACGTCTCTGAGAGCATCGAATCCAACCTATACCCAGCACCCCTGGTCAGCTACACCAGGGCACTGAGTGCCACGACCACTCCTTCCTTCCTCCAGGGACGGTGACTCCACTTCACCCATTCCAATGTCTAATCACTCTTCCTGTGCAGGAATTCCTCCTGATACCCACCCTAAACTTCCCCAGGCACAGCTCAAAACTGTCGTCCCCAGTTGCCAGCAAGGATCATCAAAGCCCAACTCCCGTCCTGGCACAGGACAGCCCCAGCAGTCCCACCCTGTGTCTGAGAGCATCGTCCAAATCTCCTTGAGCTCCCTCAGGCTCGGTGCCATGATCCCGTTCCTGGGATGCCCTGGCAGAGGATCACAGCCAGTCTGACCACTGGCAGCAGCCACCCTCAACATGGGTTTTCATCAGATTAATTCTTCTTTTTTTCCCTTCCGCCTGTTTTGCAGAACCTGGGTGGAATTTGGGCCCCTTAGCCAGTTTATGTTGATTTCAGCAGGGTCGAGGTCTAAGTCCCACAAGTTACAAATTTCCGTGCTTAATTTTGGAGGTAAAAGTAGCAAATTCTGGTCCTTGTGGGATNACGTCTCTGAGAGCATCGAATCCAACCTATACCCAGCACCCCTGGTCAGCTACACCAGGGCACTGAGTGCCACGACCACTCCTTCCTTCCTCCAGGGACGGTGACTCCACTTCACCCATTCCAATGTCTAATCACTCTTCCTGTGCAGGAATTCCTCCTGATACCCACCCTAAACTTCCCCAGGCACAGCTCAAAACTGTCGTCCCCAGTTGCCAGCAAGGATCATCAAAGCCCAACTCCCGTCCTGGCACAGGACAGCCCCAGCAGTCCCACCCTGTGTCTGAGAGCATCGTCCAAATCTCCTTGAGCTCCCTCAGGCTCGGTGCCATGATCCCGTTCCTGGGATGCCCTGGCAGAGGATCACAGCCAGTCTGACCACTGGCAGCAGCCACCCTCAACATGGGTTTTCATCAGATTAATTCTTCTTTTTTTCCCTTCCGCCTGGTTTGCAGAACCTGGGTGGAATTTGGGCCCCTTAGCCAGTTTATGTTGATTTCAGCAGGGTCGAGGTCTAAGTCCCACAAGTTACAAATTTCCGTGCTTAATTTTGGAGGTAAAAGTAGCAAATTCTGGTCCTTGTGGGATACACTAAACAGCACAATCATGCTTTCCTTTATACACAGTTAAAAACAGAGTCTTCTGTATGCTCACGTTTGGAAACTGTGAGTTTGTACTTACCATTCTAATAAAATACCTGAAATGAGGAGTCCACTTTTGTCCTTTTTCTGATCAGACATCCAGAGATAAGGATGAAAGACTTGTGCTTTAATCCTCAGCACCTGGACATGCTTTGAGTTCTCTGTTCGACTTGGGTAGCAAGTAATAATTGGTATTTTCCTAGAATCCCAGAATAGTTTGGGTTGGAAGACACCTCAGAGATCATCTTGTTCCAATCGCTGCCGTGGGCAGGGACACCTCCCACAAGACAGGGTTGCTCCAAGCCCTATCCAACCTGGCCTGTGCCAATTAATTCTGTTTGCCTTTGATGTAATTGTGAAGCAAGTCTGTAAATCCCTGCTGTGGGCAGTCCCTGAGCGAGCTGGAAAGTCTGTCCAGAGAACAGTGCTTCAAAAAACAGGCCAAAAAAAAAAGTGATCGGCGTGGCTGGAGAGAGGAACATGTGTGTAGAAGAAGAAGAGAAAGGCTGGATGTCTGGGTGATGGGCACTGCTCTGAAGTCCATGTGATTGTGTATGTTCACATCTCGATATAGAAACGATGTGACTATGAATCATCCTCGCCAGGAGAGCATGTGGGCAGAATGTTAGAGCTCTCTCTGCTTCAGCATCCCAACGTACAGGGGGCTGCTCTTAGCCTGAACCTGGGTTAGATTACACCCAAAGGCAGCATGTCACATATACACATGCGTGTACACATCTAAGGCTTTGTGGGAATATATTTTTTTCTGTTGCATTTGGAAAATCAGATTTTTTTTTTTTTCTTTCTGGTAATGCTAAGAACGATCTTGTCTATCCGTTGAGAAGTACATAGTCTTTTAGAAATAAAGCCAGTAAGATAGAAAGTCTCAGTTGAAGGATATGGATAAGGCAATATTCATATTTTTGTATACATTATATAACTTAGGATACTCTTGGAGTGTAACACTGTAACCCGGGGGGAACACAGGGTTTGGTTTTGTCTTAGTTGAATAAAATGTGTCCTAGTTTAAGAAAAAGTTGTACTTATCTTTTTCTTCCTTTGCTAACACTCTGAAATCTCGGAAGAGTTCATGTGTAAGCTACAGCATACTTCTGTTGGTTTTTTATTATTTGTTTTTGATTTAGGTTTTACAGGAATTTTATGCAGCCCTCTCTATTATGAGCATGGAAGAAAATCAAATATTGCCATAATGGAATCACCTCCCTCCTGCACCCTCCACCCCTACAGAATGTTCCCAAACCAAGGATCCAGCATTCACTCCCATCATTTTAGGGTGAAAAATAAAAGCAGACACACAGAGAAATTGTATCTGTTCTTCTCTCCTGTTTCTCATGTCACTGACACATTGTTTGTGAAAACATGAGGAGGGAAATCATATGCAAAGAGTGTGGCCTGTGAACAGATCCCATCTGACATCAGCATCACACATGCTGTTCCCTGCAAGACAACTTCCCTGGAAAGCTGTGGCACGGAGCTCGACGGAGCAACGACTGAGCACAGGGACTCTCCCTGTCTCCCTCCTGATCTTCATCCTTGGCAGCTCCTTCTTGCTGCTGTCGTGGGCTTTCCATTAAAATTATAAGGTCAGTCTGTCTTTGGTTACCTCGTTGTGCATTTTTCCTTTCAGCTCTTTGCAGCGACTTCAGGTTGCTGCGTTGTCTTTCTTCCTTGTTTTTCAATCTCGCTATTGATTATTGATACGGGGACAAAATAAACTCATTCCAAGCCAATTTACATGAAGAAAAGCAGATGATTGTAGTGTGAATAGCTCAAGAATAGATCTTTCTGCCTGTTGCCCAAGCAATATTCAGGCAGCCAGGCACATTCTCTGCAATAAAAACACAGTCCAAACTATAGCAGGATTTAATTGGAAAATCAGATGTTCTGTGATTCTTGATGGCTGATTTTCTGCCAATTATAAAGTAGGATGAGCTCCATTAGAATCACAACAATGCCTGACAAATCCTTCTTTACAGGTAATTTAATGGGTGAATGGTGGATCTGTGGCCACAGGTGGGTAAGACTCACTTCTGATGAGCTGTTAGTTTTATATGTGAATAATTTGGAGCTTCAATGCCACTCAGTTTACGTGAGGCTCCAGGTCTTCTGTTCCTGTACCTCCTGCCTTGGACTAGGTAAAGGGAATAGAGCCCAAATGTGAGGCTCCTCCATGTCAGAATCAGAAGGAATTGGGAAATTATCAAAGTCAGTCAGAGGGAGAGGAAGAAGCACAATTCATCTTTGGGGAAACCTACCAGATGCTACTTAGAAAGACAAAACCAAGGGAATATAATTTATATTTTCCATACTCACTGTGAGGATGTACTTAGCCCTACAGTCCTCTCCTCAAATTTTAATTTGTATTCCAAATCCCTGTACTGCTGCTCAGGCCTCTGAGCACTCCATGTGCTCTTTGGATCATTGCATTGTTGATCTGCTGAAAACTGAAAATAGTTCATTCAATTTGCAGCAGCAGTGAACTTTTACAGATTTTTTTCAAGTATTCAGAATGTTATGGGAAACAAAAAAAAAAAGACAACGAATAATGGATGGGGTCTGGGGTTGTTCTTTATTTCTTTTTTTTTTTTTTCCCTCATGATTATTGGGTTCACCAGCAAGGGCAAGAAGGGCTAGAAAACTGAATGAAGAGGAAAAAATGACCATTGAAAAAGAAACTCACATTTTTCAGGTCTAAAAGACATTTAGAAAAATAAAAGAAAAGCTATTTTCTACAAACACTTTCCTTTGAAAAAGAAATGAACAGTGGTCAACCCACTCTTCAATAGCAGAAATATTTTTTTATAATAGGCTGGAACTGAAACCATGAAGTTTTTTTAGATTTTAAGGCCAGTTCCTCACTGATTTTTTGAGTATCTGCTGTGCTTTGCAGATTTTCCTTTTCTTATGTACTGTGCTCTGTTCTGTGGGCTGGGATATTAATAGGATTTGATTTGAAGCACTTTCATGAATCACGTTGCAGGCTACATTTAGCTATTCCTAAGTATTACAATACCCAAAGTTTTGAGGCAATCAAATGCCATGGTAGTGGGGACCAGGGGGAAGAATTAGGGCTAGAGATGAAAAGATTTGAATCCCTAGGAAATCACTTCAGAAAACAGGTATTTGTTACTCACCTGTGTGTTAGTTCCAGCAGTCTCTATGTACAGGACGTGTACTTTTTACAAGAGCACACAGTGACAGGATAAGGGAGAATGGCTTTACACTAAAAGAGGAGAAGTTTATGTTTGATATTAGGAGGAAGTTCTTTACTCAGATAAAGCTCTGCCACAGGTCACCCAGGGAAGCTGTGGCTGCCCCATCCCTGGAAGTGTCCAAGGCCAGGCTGGACAGGGCTTGGAGCACCTTGGGACAGTGGAAGGTGTCCCTGCCCATGGCAGGGGTTGCAATGAGATGAACTTTAAGGTCTCTTCCAACCCAAACCATTCTGGGATTCTCTGATTTACTTCATAGCAACATTTTCCACATGATTGTTAATGTGTGGAAATAAACCATTTATTATTATTGATGTGTTAATTTTTTCTTTTCATTACTATTGAGAAGTCCACTGAGGGAAGTGCAGCAAGAAAGGTGTTGATAGGCAGAGAAGATCTCTGTAGATCTTCTATAGCAGAACTTGTTATGGAAAAAGAAAAACTTGAGCTGCACAAAACTGCACGAAGAGACTTCTGAGCTTTGCCCTGCCCTGAGGAAATGGCTTTGTGCTTGTCCCAGGGGTGACCAGTCACTTTTCAGTGTGTCTTGTCACTATTCACTGGGTTGGATCCTGTTTCCTGTGCACAGTGGATTTGTTTTATGGATGCTGTGGAGCTCTGTGTCAACATCCAGCAGTGTGCTTTGGTCCCTCAGGGCTGCCTGGCGAGGCAGCTGAGCAGATGGGGTCCCTCAGGGGTGTTCTGAGGCAGGAGCTCCCCAGAGAGCAGCAGGGCAGGTGCTCTGCTGCAGGACCAGACCAGCAGGCCCTTAAGGGAGAGGGAGGGGAAGGACAACACGCAAGGAAGAGGCAGCCAGAAGAGGGAAAGAGAGGCCCTAAAAGGAGAAACAGCAGCAGTCATCTATGTTTAGGGCTTTAGGTGTAATGATTTTGTCTACTCTGCTTCAGGCTGCAAAGCAGTTATATCACAGGGTCTGAATGTTTTATTCTGAACAATGGATGCACATCTTAATAGTAGCTAACATCTGAGCAAGTGGGAATGGGATCTATGCCATAAATTTGCTTGATACCTAGTCTCTTTACACACCAGTTGCAGTGGCAAGCTATGGTGTCTCCTTTTGTGTTCCAGCCTCTTCATTTCTTCACCAGTGCCTACTGATACCTTTTTTCCTCCTGTTATAAAAGCCTCTTTTGTCAGTAAACTCTTAATTTATTAATGAAAGCACAGTAGTCTTCCTCGAGCTAAGCCACACAGAACAGCTTCAGCCCCTTACAGCTGTGTAGCACCTCAAGGGTAGAGATGCTGAATTCTGCAGGAGTTTTTCCAGGGGCTCCAGTCACTTCAGTGCTTTCAAGCTCTTCATTATACTGTCTCCAGATATACTCTGGCCCTTGTATTTACTGATTGTTTTCCTTCTGAATCAGGTTGATCATAGGAAGCAGGTTTTTGATTAATTATGTTTATATTACTTTCTTCATCGAGTGTTTCCAATCACTGTCTAGTGATGGCACTGTTGGTCATTTTCACTGATCTGTCCTGGACTCCTGATTGATGTTTACTGATTCCCACATTTGTTTATCATCAGCTCATGATATTCCTCATTTTACAAAGCATTCAGAAGTTCAGTAGGACATCTTAATGCTCTGAAAAGAAACTGGAAATGTACAACTTGCTAAAAAAGATCAGTATAAGTTGCATACAACAGATTACTGAATATGTTATTTGCTTTCCAAATTTTAGTCTGCTAAAATAAAACCTTATCCTTTATACATGGTGGCTTGTTTTTACTTGCTCTCAGCACCACACTTGGTGTCATTTCATCTGCTGCATCTCACTGCTCCTTCTCAGCTTTCCTCTGTTGGTGAAGTGTTCCCCCCAAAACTACATGAGTGTATCCCCACAGATAATCAACCTTAAAGCTGTCCTGAAGCTTTTATGATGGAAGAATGTTATGTATACAAGAAAAAAACCCCAAAACAAATAGCCACTTCCAGAAACAGACCAATGTTGTCAATTAACCTGGAAGCTGCTTTTGAGCTCCTCTAAGGTTTATACAGCTTTTCCTCGTTTAGCCGTCCCGCTGGGGCTTCCCCCAAAACAGGTGGAATTGTGCACACCTTTGAGAAGCCCTTTGAGGTTATAAGCAGTAGAAGATGAGGTCATTGCTTGTAAAAACCATCATAAAATCAGATTTATCAATCACTTTTATTGATTAAAAAGCGATTTGGTACAACCCATCAGCAAACCCCAAACAGCCTCTGCAGGAGGGATTTTGATAACTCTGCCCCTTGGATTTTTAGGATGCATTCTTCAAAAATCAGCATAGACTTAGAAAGGACAAGATTCATGGAGTGGAATATGATGTGCAATTGTCTTCATATGTATTTTATTACAAAGAAATTCACTAGGGACAAACCTCCCCAGCACATTCTCTTGTTACAGGATTCTGTAAATGTCATATAAAAGCACTGCCCTCTACTGCTCAGGGGCTTTCATTAACGAGTATCTAATTAGCAAAAACCCAACCCTGTTCTTTGAAATGAGAATGACTGTATAGGCTAGCCTGAAAAAAAGTACTCTGGATTTTTTTTATTAAAAGCAAAATGCTAATTTATCATTTCTAAGAAACATGAACCACCCATGTTCTTATGTTTACATGGAGAACTGATATTTTTGTCAAGAGTTTAGAAGAAGTTTTATGCATCTTCTCAGGCAGCGGTAAAGGAAGACATTTTCAAGTAATTATACCTTTCAAAACTATCCTTAAAATCTCAAATCTTCCATTTTGTGGAATTTTGACCACAGGAAGGCAAAGGAATAGGAGGATTTCAAGTTGTGAAGATGCAACTGTAGCAAAAAACTTGATTCCCAAAGTAAAAGCAATGCAATCTGTTCAAGCTGTCTGGAGAAAATTCTTGTTGCTATTTATCCGCTAATTTTACAGCACATTTTCTTAAGAAATGTAAGGTGCAAAACACATGTGAAAACAAGCTGAAAAAGATGCAGAAATACTGTTAATAGAGTTACAGCAAAATAGGGAGGTGACAGCCATTATATCATAGGAGTCAGGATGTCACACCTGGCACTAGACTAGGTTTTAATATGCTATTTTCTGGAAAACATTTGAGCTTAACTTTATGCCTTTGCCTGGTGACTCCTTAGCCAATAGAGAACTTCAGCCCATCTCAACCAATTGGGGGCAACTGAGCATTATAAATGGCCTCTGAGTCAGGTGGGGTCACTTGCTCCTTGACAGTGTTTCTGCTTTGGATGAGGCCTGAGGGGGGAAGAATTTTGTGTGAAGCTTGTGGTGTTGAGTTTTAAATCATGGAAGCCTTCTGGGGTTTAGTTAGCATGTTTCAGGTAAAATTGGGGTGTTTTTCTGTTTGGTTGGTTGGGGTTTTTTGCAAATAGTTTTATTTATATTGTGCTAGTTGTTGGTATGAGCTGTAACGTTGCTTTGGCTTTGTATTGCTTTGTAAGTAGTGGGTTGTGGTAGAATATGGGGTTTTAGTGGTGCTACAGCTATTCAAAATTTTAATTTGGGTTGGAGAGTCTCATTAGCAGAGTTAATGAATCTTCTGCAGAGTGTATGAATATGCAGGTAAACCATAATGGGCTTCTTAATAAGGGAGAGATAAATATATTTGTTCTCCTATGTTGCACCTCTTATTAAAAAAAGCCTTTTGTAGAAGAAATAATTTTCTTTGTGAAGACACAAAGCAAAAGCTGTGAAGCTTGCTCTCAAGTGCTTTCTTGGTGGAGGAAGCCTAAGATAACCTGGCTGTTATCTCTGTGAAGCCCAAAATTTGTTGCAGCTTAAGAGTTACAGCTTTTGCTTTGTTAAGGCTTAGGATGAGAGCAGAACTGACTGTGGAGCTGTGCCTGATGAACAAACTTCTGTGTTCTGGGTGCAAAATCTGCTGTGAAGGCAAACACTCTGCCTCTCCTCACTTTTCTTAGCTTGCAAATTCAGTTGGGCATCAGGGGCTAATGTGGGCTTTGGAGCTTTCTTTCTCCATGGGCTTTTCCTCATACCTGTGATCTAGTCCTTGAGTAACTTTATTGTATTAAAGCACAATTTCTGAAAGAGCCTTTTAGAGCCTTTTCTTCTAGCCCTAGTTTCTGTCCCTCTCATTATAGAAGGAAATTCTGGTTGGTAATGAACTTTCTCTTCCTTGCTACCTTTTATCATGAGAGGCATGTGGTTGAGTAAGTTTGGTTTTGCTTTTAAAAATCTTGCTAAATGTGTAATACCTATGGAGGACAGCTGTGGATTTTATGAGTAAAATGACCTGTAAGCCTTTTTTCCCTCCCTAAATATTCTGCAGCTCTTAATTAGGAAAAATAGTTCTTCAGAGATGCTTCTGGCCTTTGTGTTTCTTAAGCCTCCTCAGTCTCTGTGATGGTGTTTGCTAGCAAGTAGCTGCTGCATCTGTGGTCTCCACTTGTTTGTATTTTACTGTGCACTGCAATAGTAGTTAGCTGTTATTTTCAAGTGCTGTACCAGCCTCAAAAAATTGTAGTTTTTAAAGGTGTGTATTTATATGTTTTTCCTTGATTTACTATTTTCTTGTGTGATGTTTTGGGGTCTGTGTGCTAATAATGCTTAGCCCTAGAAGTTGCACTTCCTTGGGTTAAACTCACCTATTGGGTTGGGTGGGGAAGGGATTTTGAGGGCCCTTAATTAAAAAAAGGGGGTTGATTGCATCTTTCACTTAGTCACATTGTGTAGGGACTTCACTCCAAAGGAATTAAATTGTTCCTGGTTCTCAGCTGTGTCATTGTAGGGCCTTTTGAAAGTGTCTTTGCCAGCCATAGGGAAGGTGTTGGGAGCAGTGGCTGAGTTGCAGCTTAGTCACCCAGGGAAGGGCTGTTACCTTTGGCAGGATGAGAGCTTGGACAATCAGGCACTTGGTAATTTCTTTAATTTCACTCTTCCACTCGCACAGTAGCACAGGCTATGTGACTATGGCAGAATATGACCAAAACTAGAAAATCCTTGATTTAAGGACACCACCTCATAGAAACTGCACCTAGTGATTTTAGATCATGGCTTGGACAAGTTCTCTTTTATAGGGCTATTTCTAGATAATCGCTACTTCATAATCATGTCAATAAAGACATGAGAAACGTGATGTTTTGTGTGGTATTTGGCTGTAAAAGGGAGATTAAGACATTATTTTTTTGGGTGTGGCTGTTCTGTTTTGTTATGATGCCTGATTTGGGGAATTAAAAGCAGAGCCTTTTTAATGCTAGTTTAAAGGTTTAGCAAAATGGCCGGGGATTTATCTTGCAGATCAGATGCCAGAGGTTGGCTTGGCTCAGCTTAGGAGGAGCCCAGGTTTTGCCCTCCCCTCTCTGTTCCATGTTTCCCGTAAATTGGCAGAGGGCCTTGGAAAGAGCTGGACTCTTCCCGTCAGACACCAGTGAGGGCTCAGCAAAAGTTCAGCGGCAAAGTACAGAAACACCAGATCTGATGGCTGGGCTGCAATTCCAAAACAAGCTGGGCTTTGTTGCCAGCAGGAGCTTTCTGGAACGTGCACGGGGACGAGGAATAATAAGGCGGGGTGAGCGCTGCCTGGCGCTGGGCACGCAGCTGACTGCTCTGGGCTCTCCCCTCTCTTTCAGAGCACGGCCATGGGGGATGCAGCACCCACAGAGCAGCCTGAGCCCCGGGCTGCTCGCTGCCAGCTCTTCGACTCCAGCATGAGGAGCGTGGCCAGGAGGCTGAGGACTTTCCAGCAGTGGCCCCGCACCGCCCCCGTGTCAGCCCAGGACCTGGCCAAGGCTGGATTTTTCTATGTGGGCCCCAGGGATGAAGTGCAGTGTTTCTGCTGTGGTGGTGTCCTGAAGGACTGGAGACCTGGTGATTGCCCCATAACAGAGCACCTGAATTTCTTCCCTTCCTGTAAATACCTCTGTGGTGAGGATGTTGGGAACCAGGAGATGCTGTCCCTGCAGGGGATCTTTGACACTGTGGATGGGCAGTTCCTGAGTGTCTTGCAGGGGATAGTCAGCGAGGGGACAGCCCTGCCCAACGAGCCAGAGTACCCCGACATGGTGACAGAGGAGATGAGACTGTCTACATTTGAGAACTGGCCACGAAATTCCAACGTGCATCCAGAGCAACTGGCTAGAGCAGGGTTCTTTTACACAGGTAGGGGCCCTGGGGAAATGTCCTTAACTCTTATTCAAGTTAGCTTTTGAAAGTTTCACTGTTTTATTGCTCTTACAAATACCTGTGTGTGTATATGTATTGTAGCTAAAAGTTAAAAACCACATCCTTCCTTCTGCGTGTGCTGTTTCTCTTACTGCTTGTGCAGAGTTGGTTTCAACATTAACTCCTGTTTGGGTACTGGGGGGTCCACTAGTAAATACCTCCTTGCCAGCAGAAGAGGAAAAGGTGATGTGTTTTAAACAGATGTTTTACTAACAGAAAAGTATGTGCTTTAAGATCCGCTGAGTGTATTTAGTCCTTGCAATTCTAAAAGGACTTGAGGCGTTTGCTTGGCTTGTCATGTTCTGGATAGGCTGTGTCTTGCACTGAAGCCTTTTCTTCTCAAATCTGAGTGACAGCTGTATGGAATCAGCCCATCTGCCTGTTGCTGTGGTTTGTTTCTCTAAGGACTCTTCATTTGAAACACAGAAATCGGGGGTTTTTTGGTTGTGGAAAATTGGCAATATTTCTTGTAATCACATGCATGTGAATAGCAATATATATTGATATAATAATATACATTATATATAATAAATATAAATATATATTATTCCTTCCATTTGAGAATTGCTGGTTAGGTAACAGGTTTGAAGAAAGACTCCTCTCTGAATCGACCAGTCAGAGGAAATATTTGCACTATGGCAGGCTGTGGTTAGTGAGCAAAGTGTGTTCACAGGGGTAACTAATTACAGCTCTGCTCTAAGGACAGGCAGGGGGTGTGCATGTGAGCTCAGCTGCTCCCATAGATGCTGCCTGCTAGCTTGTGATCCCCTTCTGGAATCATCTCAACCCTCTGCAGCCCTGGGAGCTCAGACTGAGCTCTGCCCCTGTACAATGTGCACTGTGTTGGTCAGTTGTCATGTGTTCATCTCTTCTGTCCAAAGCCTGTGTTTTGTGCTGAGTTTTGTGCAGGTTCTCTCCCAGGGTTAATGTGTAGGGTATGTAGTGTCTCAGGTGTCAAATAACCTCTCGATCCTCCCTTTCAGGACAAGGAGATATAGTGAGATGTTTTTACTGTGATGGAGGCGTGAGGAGCTGGTCCTATGGAGATGATCCTTGGAGGGAACATGCCAAATGGTACCCAGAGTAAGTCAGTCATAGTTAACAAATACCCCTCGCAGCAAGGCCAAAAGATAAGTCATGCATTTCACACTTTTCTTTCATAGGATAGAAATATTTATATCCTCTCACCTTAAAAGCAAAATAAAATGTTCAAGCTCAGGTGGAATGGCACAGTTCAGACCTGAGTTTCTCTAATTTGACCTAGAGTTCACTATCTAAGAGCTCAATTAAAATAACTTTAGAAGAGCTGTCATTACTCCTACTCTGAGGTACAAGAAGAAATGTATTTTAAGCCTTGGGTTTCTGCAGCAGTTCTTGTTTCTTTCCTGTGAACTGCTCTCATCACAGTTCCTGTGGTCTGTTCTAAAGCATGTTACAACTGAGCTCATCTTGGGCCAAAATGAAGACTGAATTAAGGGGGAGGGATCATGATCCTCCTAGTGTCAGCCTTTGTGCAAGAGGTGGGCAGGTGAAACACGTGATACCCTGTGTAATGGATATACAGCAGTTTGCTCATTGCCCCTAACATCCTTTGCTTCTAAACTTCAAACTGCTGCTTTCACTGGGGAGACCCTGTACTAATGTATTTAAACTTTTCTGCTCATAGGTGTGAATTTTTACTACACTCAAAGGGGAGAGAATTTGTTAGCAGCGTTCAGGCGACCTTTTCTACCACCCTGCTGGCTCCAGTGAGTCATGAATGTGTTGTGTATAGTGGATTAGGTTTGGTAGATGGGAGAGTTTTGAACACGTGCTTCCTTTTGTATCACTTTCAGAGACATTCCTGGGATCAGACTGAGCAAGACTCCTCTCCTTCCCAAGGTCAGTGCTGTAATTCCATGGTGTTTTATCTTCTGGTGAGTGTGGTGTGGTTTGAGTTCCACCAGCCCACCTCAGCTGCTCTGCCCTCTGTAGGCGTGGTGCTTGTGAGATGTTTTGGTATTTTAGAAGCTGTTTCACTTTGGTTTTAGGATATGGTCTCTAGCTAAAGAAACAAAGTTACTCGTTCTTGTGAGACCTCAGTCTAAGGCCAGAGACACTTAGCTTAGTCTGGATAATCATGTGAGTTTTGAGAGCTTACCTAACTTACCCTTGGATTTTGCATGCTCTTGCTGTTGTTGTCTGTAAAGTCCATTACTACAACATTTGAAACATGCTTGATTAGAAACCAGAGAACAGTAGAGGGTCTAGATGTTCATGAAAATGTTGATCCTGGCGTTTATTCCAGTTTATCAGTTGCTCCCAGCAATGTAAGTAGGTGAAGTTTTGCTCTCATAAGCTTAAGCAAGACTTGAGCCTTTGAAGAGACTGCCAGCTGAATTTCCTACTGTTGTTACTGATGAGTGGTTGAGGTAGGAGAGGCTTCAGCTGGGATGTTCCACTTGATGTTCATGAAAGCAGTTCTGAGGCTTCTGTTCTGGGATGTGAAAACAGATAAGGATCCTGGACTGATGCCAAACACAGGAGATTGTTCACTGATAAAGTGAAATAAACCATCCAAAATAAGTGTCTGGGCTTTAATGAAATGTTGATTAACTTTCTTCTGAATTATGATTTGAAGTTAAAAATTAATGTGGAAGTTAATCTAGCTATGTGGGTAGCTTGAGGAGTTTTCTAGGGTATATTAATGCCATTTTACGTAGAACACCTTCCAGGAATGGCACACTTTTTTCCCCCAAAGCTTTGCCTTTTTGGTAAAGTATCTGTTCACTGCTTTACAGATCCTCTGAGGGATTGGAATTTGCTGGCTCATCCTTCTGAGGATCAGAGTGGCATAGTGCAGAATGTCCTGCAGATGGGCTTTGACCCCACCTGGGTGGCAAACCTGGTACAGAATAAATTTCTGCTGACTGGGACTTTCTACCTATCTGAGTCTGAGCTGATTTCAGACCTGCTGCAGTCAGGCTGGGGGGCCAGCAGCAGTGCAGGAGGAAGCAGAGGTAGGCCTGACTCACAGCTGGGCTGGGGATTGTTTAACCTCTTCCTCACTGCACCTGGAGCACTGCTGGGAGTGTCCTGAGGGGCTGCCTTCACTCTGGAATTAAGAGGGGTAATGCCCTCAGGGCTGCCTTTCCTTGGGAGGCTGAGCAAGGAGGTTCTGATTTAAAGCAACCTGGAGAAGCTGTGGTTTCTGGGGTGTCAGTGGCTGTCTCTGCCTGCACTGGGCTCTGGTGGGGATCTCCTTGGTGCTTGCTGCTGCCCTGAGAGCTGCAGTAACCAGCAGCTCCACGATGTGCAGGCTTGTGCACAAATTCACACCTGATCCAGACAGAGGCAGCTAGCTGAAGCAAAGCCTCTAGGATGGATGAGCACTCCAAGCCTCTTTAAAATTGGAATAAATAACCTATTCAGAAATAGCCATAGTTCTTGTCTAGATAATATATATTTTCTTTAACTTCTGTCTTGTGTTAACTGTTTTGTGAAGTCTGTTTGCCAGGTGAAGCTTACTTGAAGAGGCAGTCCCAAAGCTCTCGCCTCCACAGCATGGTCTGCCATTTCTGTAGCTAACATGGAAAAAAAAAAAAATTCCACAAACTTGAAATTTTGATTAAATAGTAGCACAGGATCTGGAATGACCAGCCAATGTGATAGATAAACCAACTTTGAGGAGAGAATGTGTTGTGGACAGACAGACCTTGGCAAGGAGGTGAACTTACAAAGCTACTGAAGCACCACAGAGAGCATCAGCCACACCAGGCTGAGTTAAGAAATGTTTAACCAAATGCTTTTGAGGTCCAGGGTATTTCATCTTTTCACACAGCACTGTTGGGAGAGGGATAAAGGGGGTAGCATTGAATACCATCTTTTTTTCTGGTTCTACAGGTGCTGTTCAGAGAGACACTGGAACATCAAGACAAGAAATGCGATCTGTGCAGCAAAAGGAATCAGGTGCTCTGGGCTGGCAGGGGTGGGGAATTGAGTTTAAGCATAATTGGGAGGAGTTCTAGAATAACAGTATCAGTAGTCATTACATTAACTAATTTTATAATTTTGAAGGGGACTGTGTGCTGGTTTGAGTGGCACCTGATCACAGGAACCCTTATTAAAGGATTGGAATGCCCCTGTGAAGCAGCTGCTATAAAAAAATCCATTTGATGGGGATAATTTATGTACCACAGTAAATGCTGTTGATCTGTGCCCCTGCTCAGTCCAGCATGTGTAGATAAGATGAATCTCATGTAGATAAGCCAGTCTACAGTAGCTGTAGGTTTTCAGCTTAAATGAAACTTACCTGAGAGGTACTTTCGCCATCTTCAGTCTCTGAACAAAACCAAGTTTTGTTGCAGTGTGACTTCCTAAGCTGTCACAACTGCCACTCTGGAGGCTGACAATACTAACAGTTTGGGCTTTTGTGTTTTGTGTTTTTTTTTTTTTTTTTTTTTTTTTTTTTGTATATATTTGTTTCTGATTTTTTTTGGGTAAAGATGAGTCTCAGCTGAGCACAGAAGAACAGCTCCGCCCCCTGCAAGAGCAGAGGATGTGCAAAGTGTGCATGGACAAAGATGTGTCTGTTGTGTTTGTTCCCTGTGGCCACCTGGTAGCTTGTGGAGAATGTGCCCTCAATTTGAGGCTGTGTCCCATCTGCAGAGCTGTCATCCAGGGCAGCGTGAGAGCTTTCATGTCCTGAGCCATGATGCACCCAAGGGGAAAGATAAGTCTATACAACCCATTCACAACTCAGCAGAGGGAGAAAATAAGTGAATAGTTTTGCTGGAGCAATCTTATTTGCAGGGTAGCTTGGTTTTTAAGGGTAAAAACTCACTAAATGTGTCTCCCATGCACAGTGTCTCTAGGAGGAACTGCTGGTTTGATCTACTCTTGCTTTAGGACTGCTCCAGGAAAATTCTTCTCTCCTCCAAAATGAGGCTTTTATTGACAGAGTTTCTACTTCTCCACATTTCTGTGTTCTCAAGTGAATCTTTGCTCTGTGTTGAAATCAAAGACTGTTTTCGGCAGATTCTCTGGTTCTTTCTCACTTACTTAGCAGTTGTCTGGAGATTATTCTGCTAGGGTTTCCTTCAGGAAGTTTGATTGAAAATGGGAGTATTTTTTTGTACAAAATGCATTCCATTGAGACTAGAACACTCAGCAGCAGTGTGTTGTGGGGGAGGGAGAATCTACCTTTTTCTCCCCTTTTTGTTGAATTTTCAACAACTGATGAAATGTTTCAGTAATACTCAAATTTGCATAACTAAGTGGAAAACCTGGCCTGACTCTCCAGCCTCTCTGCTCTCAGCTGACCTCCCCAGGTGGAAGCTCTTGGCTCAGGATCACTGGATGGTCTCCTGGAAGCTTCTTATGGAGCTCTTCCCTGGCTGTGGGGTATTTTCCTACTAGAAAACAGCTCTGGAAGCATACCTTTTTAGAACATCTGTTTGCTGGTTAAACTGGTGATTCTTATTTAAAATAGAATATTCTATCATGTGGCTAGAAAGAGTAAGTTTCATGCACCCTATCACTTGTTAAGTGAAGGGAGAGGAAATATGTTTTTAAAAATAAATTGTTCTTTTTCATGGAATAAATTTTTTCCTTTGTTTAAACTTAGAGGTCTGAGAATCTGATTCTAGTACAATTCCCTACTGGGGCAGGGGTGTGGTGCTGTCCTAACATGTTAGAGTGACATCAGGTTGTAAATCCCATCTGTCCTTCAGTGCTACATGGGCATGAGTAAGAAAAGCAACTGTTCTTACCATCCACTGGCTTCCTCTGGAATTTTCAGATAGCATGTGGGTCATAGAGCCTTAGAATGGTTTGGTTGGAAGGGACCTTAAAACTCACCTCAATCCATACCCCACCTGTGGGCAGGGACACCTTCCACTATCCCAGGCTGCTCCAACCTGGCCTGGAACACTTCCAGGGATCCAGGGGCAGTCACAGCTTCTCTGGGTAACCCGTGCCAGGGCCTCCCCACCCTCACAGGGAAGAATCTGGCTCCTCAAGATTCTCTTAAACTGCACAAGAAAGGGTGAGAATGAAGGAGAATAAGGATCTGATACATGAAACTGTGCAAATGCAGAATAATTCTGATCTGAACACTGTAGTTTTGGTAGGTGGCTCTTTAGCGTATTTGTGCTTCTGGACCTGCTTCTCTTTGGTTCCAGCTCTGGTTACTAAACAGCTTAGGGGCTTGCCTGTGAGTAACTTGAAGGTGTCAATTATCTGTGGACCCCATGGGAGGGCAGCTCTCTTCATCCCTGCCTTCAGAAGAAGGGAATATTAGTGCAGTTCTTGGCAAAGATGGGAGAAATTACAACTTGAGTAGTTTAAACTCTGCAACTCTTGGAGGAATTGGTTAGGTCTCTGCCAGACAGCAGCTTTCCTAGGTAACAGAATGCCACCACCATGCCCAATTAGGTGTTGTCTGGGTTCAAAATATCACTGGTATTGTTTTGCCTCTATAAATACAGCAAAAACTTATAGTTTAAATAGATGTGCTAATCTGAGAAGGGAAAACACCAGCTCAGTGCTGGAACAGTGTTATTTCCCCCCAAACTCACCTCAGTGTGACTGGAAATGAAGCGAGGCTGGAAATGCACTAGCTATTTCTGGGGCTTCTCCTGCTGATCACTGTGAAAATGGTGGCTCTTCTACATCAGGAAAAGGTAGGAGCTGGTTTGATTTCCTGCAAGGAAATGTCCCTTCAGAAGCAGGTCCCACGTTCTTCTTTGTGAGAAGCATCTCCAGCGATGTCTGTCCCCAACAGAGGGCACTCCGAAACTGGAGATGAGGGAACCACTGCCTTCAGCTGCTCCTGGGTCAGGCTGGGGATGGGATGGGGTGGGGTGGAACGGACTGGCAGCCCCTGCCCTCACAGAGCAGGGTCACTGGGTCACCTTGTGCAACTCAGAGTGGCTCTGGCACAAGCAGACCACAAGAGGAGTTCTCAGGGCATGACAAGGAATGGCTCTGCTAATGAAACCTGGAGGAGATAAATAAGTGTGGAATGTGACCCTTGGTAGGTTTGTTTCTTCTCAGACTGAGTTTGTGGTTTGTTTTTTTTTTCCCCTTATGATTAATAGTAGTCATTGATAGTGCATATTACAGGCTTACCTGAATAAGGGCTTGGTGCTTATTTTACTTCTATTAATTGGTGCTTTATGCTACAATGAATACAGGCAATTGAGTGGTAGTTCTGAAGTGACTCAGTCATCACACTTTTATTTCATTGGTCTTTACCAGTGTCTATTAAAGCCAAGGGGCAATGCTGTTAAGAGCACAGTTTGATGCTTTATCTCTTTTGAGTACTTGGCAAGTGGTTTTGATCAGTTTTACTGGTGAAAGTGGCACTAGAGCTTGGCCAGTTAGAGAGGTGTAGTGTTAAAACATGCAGACCTCAATTCCAGAAGTTCCCTCCTCTTACCCTCTAGAGGAATTGCTTTCTGAAACTAGCAGTAAAATGTTTCAGATATTTAGAGCCGGAACTCTGCTTTTTCCACCATCTGTGCTGAATTTTGGTAGCTCTCAAACAAGGCTGACAATGACTGCTGGTATCTGATTGAAAAGACTCTCTCTGAGGAAAAGAAATCATATTAAACCCAAAAAGTGTGAAGTCAGTGCTTAATGAGAAAATGAAATATTAATTTAAAAGACCCCAAACAAATGACGTTTTTCATGGGAAAGTCTCATTGAATAGAGAATATGTATTCTCCTTTTTGTTTTTCTGCCTCTCCAGGGAATGTCAGGTGGGCAGCCAGGAATGAGTGTGATCCAGGAAAGAAAGTGAATAAAGGAGAGGTGGAGAAAGTGTTAACATTGTGTGCACATGCTGTGTGCGATCTCAAAACGGAGAGGAACTTGTGTTTCACTGGTATTTTTTAACTTGGTAGTGACACAATATTAATAATAAGGGAGGTAGTTGTGTTTTGTCAGACAGGGCTATCAGGGTTGAGCTTTTTCTTTGAAGTATTAAACTGGGATGGAACTAGTTGTTTTGCTCAGTCAGAAGCTGTGGCTTTTGGTGGCTAAAAGAAGGGAAAAAACACCCTACAGAAAACAACATTTTTACTTGCAGCTGTACCCAAGCAGGACCCAGGATGTTCAGGTATCTGGAATAGAAGTTGCAAGAGAGCAAAAAATATTCTCTCAGTGCTTATACATTTGAGTTTATAGAAGAGGACTTTGCTTCCTGGGCCCTTTGGAATGAGACAGAAAAAAAAAAAAGCTGCTTCATTCTGTCTTTGATTTAGCACTTAATGTTTATTTTTTTTTTAATTCTTCCCTCACACTTCTCCCTAGCATGGCTTCGAGCTTGACCCTTCTGAAAAGCATTTCTCAAAAAATGCCAAGTAATCCCAAACAAATTAGGCAAAATAATAATGAATTACAACAGTACTTGAAGTACCAGCCCAAAAATGCCAGGGCTGGCTGACAACTGCTCCTCCTCTGCTTTTGACACTTAACATGCTGGGAGACACAGCTAACAAAACTGACTTGGTTTTGTTCTTTTTAATTAATTGCTGCAGCTCATTAATGTGACTTAATTACATTTGCATTCCCCTTTCAGCCCTTTCCCTCTCTTCAAAAAGCCTGTCCCAAAAAAAGCTCTTCCATCAGGATGTTTCTGTGGAATAGGTGTAGCTTTAGGTGAGGAGGGCAGGTGCAAACCCGTGATCCATGAGGAACTGAGCCTTTTCCAGGGGCCTGCAGCAGGATTCAGCTGCACCAGGATTAATTTAATGTAGCTGGGCAGACCCAGAGTAAGCTACAGCTGCTCCAGGACTGGCTGCGCTGGTGGACACGGGGTGAAGCTGCATGCTGGCTGAAGAGTGGATGGCTGTACTAATTTCCAGCTGTTCAGCATTACAGGAGTTAGGCCACAGAACACTGAGCTCCAGGACGAATGCTCCTGCCATGGCTACAGAGTGAGCAGGGGAGCCCTGCATGGGTGGGGACGAAGAAGGGAAAAGCTCTCATCTATAACTTAGAACCCAAAAATACCTAAGTAACTCAAGTGTAAAGGGCCCCCACCTCACTTTATACAGGCAGGGAGGAGGTGAAGTTGTGTTAGGGGATTTAGGCTCTGTTCAGAAAAAGGGGAAGAAACTAACTACAGAACATCTGCAATGTCCCAGGGTGTCACGCAGTGCTTCCTTCTTTCTGGATCCGTGGCGTAAGGAAGCAGCTCCCACTTCAGCTGTAGCTCTTGAGAGAGGCTCTTGGTGAACTTGTTCTGCCAGAAGTCTTTAGGCCTGTGCCATTTCTGGGCCAGTACCAGCAGACTGTGGTAGGAAAGGTTCGTCAGGGCACTTGGAGAATTAAAAACCAGCTGTGTGGCTGTTCTCTGATGCACATTCATTGCGTTTGAAAAGAAGACAAGGAACAAAAAAACGGAATGGAGTTCACCATCCTGCATTTCCTCTGCCAAAGATCCAGGCCCCAGGGGACTGTTTCCTGCAGCACCTTTGGTGGAGTGCAAGGTTTATCCATCCTCTGGCTCCTCTTCACTTACGCAGGCCTATAAATGGGGGAAAAAAGGTGAAGGCAGGGTGTGAGTGTGGAGCAACTACTAAATTGCTTTCTTTATGTAACAGAAATGGTGTGGAAATAATGAGGACAATGTTTTCTTTCCTCTTCTGGGCTTTTAAATATGATTGACTACAGATGAGGAATAGGACTGAGAGCTCAGAAGTAATGCAGTTAAGTAGTCTTCAAGCCTGGAAAGAATGCTATGCATATGTCCTGAATATGCTGCAGTTAGGCACAGGTGTTAGATCTATGGATCCTCAGCGTTTGGAGCTGCATAAAATTTGGTTAGGAACTTAAAAAAAGCTAAGGGTAATCTCCAGGATAAAGGAGCTGCTTGAAATTGCAGTGATGTGCTTTTTGTGTAGGTGCAGCAGGATAAGCAGATCTACTTTTGGAGCCAGCAGTAAAGGAGAATGAATGCTTTTGGCTGAAACATCACCTCTTACACATGCAGCTTCAGGATGATCAAAAGAGTTTGCAAATTCATGTTGTTTGTTTGGGAAAAAGTCTACCTAGAAAGAGAAGCAGAAGCATTTTGTTTCGTGCTTTTTCTCTCCTCTGAACAAAGTGTGATTTTTTTTTTTTTTCCTGTTTAAGTTTCCTTTGTAAATTATTCTGGTTGTCAAAGTTTGGAGACAATAGGTGGGAAAACAATTCTAAAGGAGTTTTCCTCCCTCTACTTCTTATTCCAGTGTTTCAGTCTTGGGTTTTGACTTTTTGACTGAATGTTATTTGTGTGCTTGTACATATTGGTGTACTGAAGCAGCCACTGTAAGCCAGTAGGGGATGATGGCTGTATGGGGACAAGTCCTTTAATGCTCACAGCTGCCTGATGCCTGTGGCCAGCAGACAGTGCCCCACAAAAGATTGACCAGGGACCATTAAGGTGAGCCAACTGGAGCCTCAGATTCCCCAATAAACCAATACCTCCTGTTGCTGCCCTGTCAATACTGAGGTCTCTGATCCAAGTCACACCCTGTGTTAACATAGGGCCCTTCCCTGTGTAGATCTGAAAGGAAAGTCCATAAAATCTGGCTACACAACTCAAATTAAAGCTCTGAAGCCCCTGATGTGATGTAGTACTTGAGGTGCCAGATCAGTGTCAGGGCTGGACCTCACAAAGGTGCAGTTCACTGCTTGGCCTTACAAACAGAGTTTTAAAAGGCAGGAATGTCTAGTGCTCGTCCCTGTACCTTTTAAATAGAGGGCACATCCTGTCAGCCAGCAGGTTCTTGATTTAGCACCACCCTGTGTACAAAATCATGCTTTGAGGCTATTCTGCTTTATAATTGAGATTGCACAGTGCTGCTTTCCAAAACAAATTCAGAGAGGGATGTCAGGAAACTGAAAGGATTCAGCAGGCAGGAGCTGCTGACAAATGCTCAGGATGCTCTGGGTACTTGGCAGGTAGTGCAGGGGCTTGGAGAGAACAGCTTGAGTGAGAAATGTCAAAGCTGGCTTGGCCAGCACTTCACAGTTACTGGTGCAAAAATGCTTTTTTTTGCCTCAAGTGATGAGAATTCTGTTACTACAAATGAACAAACAGGAAGAAAAGCAGCCCAGAGCTGGGGTCCTGAGCTGTGCAGCACAAGGGGAGACAGTGGTGCCAGCAGGCACAACCTGAACTGGTGCTTCAGTTGAGCGAGCAGAAAGAGTTCAACCCTTTCTTCCTAAAAACTCCCTGGAAATACTCTCTTTTAGCCTCAGGTGAGCAACTTTGTCTTTCCAGAAGTGATTTGCTAACCTTTGGATAAGTACTTTGACACAAAAACTTGGACACTGAAGACTTCAACATGTTTTCTATCAAGAGTGCTAATATATTATTATTAAACAATTAGTGTGGTGCCTTAATTGGTAATCGGCAGTGAGATTAAGGGCAATTCTTTTGCCCAGTAAAACTTCCAGAACAATCTTTTTCATAATAATTTGAGCTTCTTTTACTTCAAACAGTAACTATTACAACCAAACTCCCCTGGAGTCAGTGAAATGTGGAGCAAAAGCAGTTGTGGAACCTAAAACAGAAATAACTTTATTTTTAGAATACCACTGTTGCTGTGTGAGTGTTCAAGGTGTGAATTGGGATGAGCACTCTTAAATCCTCCCTTTGTAAACAACAGTACAAAATGATGGTTGATTGTTGTTGCTGGCTTTTTTAAAGAGGAAAAATAACACCTGACTTGAAAAAACTGCGAGGTTTTCCACTAACTGGAGGCTTGCAGCTGAGGTCAGGGAGATCATTATGATAAAGCTGGGACATCACTGGATTATGGTGTGGAAGTCCCTATTATCAGGAACAGTTTGGGGAGGTGTTTTTTTCCTCCTAGCAGGAGGCAGAGGTATTTAAGAAATTTTTTCAGTGCTGTGGCTGGAAACTGAAGGCCAGAACTGGGGTGCACAGTTTGAATTCTGAATTTAGCAGCTCATGACATTGTTCTGTGGGGTCTCAGATCTCTAAAACCTCATAAATTCAGAGATATGAAGAAGAGAGATTAGAGAAAAATGCAGGAAATGGCACAGTAGGAAGAAAAGTGTGATCTCATCAGAAAAGGATAGGAAAAACTGGAGTGAATAGGATAATTCCATTTGGGAATGGAGGAAAGTGATCCTGCTAGAGAAGTGTGGCAGCCCAGAAAATGCATCTGACTGCAGCCAAGGGGGTGATGCCATCCTAAAATGAAAGTTCCTGCTTGCAGTCAGCTCCAAGTGATCAGTTGTAGAATAAATTTGGTTTCACTCTGCATTTCCATCAACAAAAAGGAGTTCAAACCAGAAAGCCCATGCTCCTGATCCTTAGCTCTTCTGTAAACCTAAGCTTCAAATAAGTTGGATATATTTGGTGTTTCACATCTTCTTGAAGAGGATATATTTTAAAAAAAGCCTTCAAGTCATCACTAAATGATTTTCACAGCAGGACAAGGGCATCTGGCAGTCAGTGCCCCAGCCTGCAGCACTCCATGGCACCATAACCTGGGAATCAATTCTCCCTTCCTCCCCTCACTCCCATTCACACACATGGAAAAAAGGCAACAGGCTGAAATAAATAAACAAAAATTGCTATCTGGTGGCTGCTGAAATTTATAGAGGGTCACATTATCTATAGCTCAGCAGCTGTTTTCACCTCCTGTTAGCCTGGAAGAAATATTATTTTGTGCTGGCAGAAAATATCAGTAGAGAAGTGATGGGCTGAAGAATGGGAGGGAGGAACAACAGAATTATCTGTGGACTTGAGCAGCAGCTTACCCTCTCACTGAGGCCCAGGAGGTAAGTTTTACATTGCTAACTTCTCTTCATATTACAATCTATCCATAAAAGCATCTTCATTTAGGAGTGATAGCTTCTTTCACAAGCAGAACTGGCCATTTTAAGAAAAAAGCAGCCCAAACCCTGTGCTGTAAAAATGTGATGGTTCTCCAGCATGGTGCTGCATCCAGCTAGTAAATCAGGGAGCTGCTTAAAGCTGCACAGCTTCTGCAGACTATGAAAAATTCCACCCCACTGCGACAAAATAAGAGAGAAATCAATATTTAATCTCCTCTAGCATCCTTTGTAATAACACTGTAGAACCCCCAAAGTTACAGGGAATTCAATGGCTTTGCAAGAATTACTTGTATTCCTGATCTTGTGCTGCAGTGATAAAGTGGGCACTAAGTCCTTATGAAATTAGAGGGGCACATCTCCCATCTACTTCAGGGAAAGTTTTCTTCCCTCAGCCCCATTCTTTTCCACCATCCTCCCATCCTTCTTTTTGGCAGGACTCTGGTCACATTGTTCCTGAAGAACAGCCTCCCTCAGCAGCTGCTGTAAAAAACTTCCATGTGTTGAACTGCCTCTTGCAGATCAATTTAAAGAATATAAAATCAGATCTTGTTGCCGCTTTAAACTGACAGAACTGGCCTTTGTGTTTGAGAATCTCATTAAGAATCAGCTTTTAAGTGGACAGAGTGAACTTGTGACCTTGTGCCTCAGGGGGCAGAAATGGGAATTCAACAGTGGTCCTTCATTATTGGCATGAGAGAAGCTGCTGTGGACAACTCCCCTTTCTGCTCTCAGCTGAACTGCTGGGCTGCCCCACACGTGGAAGGCTCAGTTCTTGGAGACAACAGAATTTAAAGTAATTCTGGAGCTGAGAAAGGGCAGCTTCACCCCTTCTGGTTCATTATTTCCATGTTGAAAAGCCTGTTGGGAAAAGCAACCTGCAAGGAGCAAAATCCCCAAACCTGTGGTACCCTTGAGCCATGAAACCAAGAGTGGAGTGGAGTCTCTTAGCACAGATGATACTTACAGGTATGTCTGCTTGAACAAAAGGTTGGTGGGTTTTTCATTGACATGGTAGAGAGGAAATGGATCAAATCCACCAATGAAATCAACTGAAAAAAAATCGAAACTCAAATAAACAAACAAACATGGCCAGAAAGTTGAAAGGAAATGAAGGAAAGGCTTGGTGCATGGCATAAACACAAAAATTAGTGACTGAACAGAAAAGTGATGTTTTCAGGTATGGATTTCTGGCGTCTCCTGGGATGGGCAAGCGTGCCAAAGAGGAGATTCAGCTAACACAAAACTTAAAGCAGAGCTAACAAAAGGCTCTAGAGAAGCCTCCTTGGGTACTTCCACCACACAGTGACTGCACATGAGAGAGAGGAGCAGACAAAGCTGGGGAATGGCTCCTGAGCCAGTGCCAGGGAGGAGCTGGCAGCACAGCACTCCCAGGGAAGGTTACACAGAGAAGTGGGAATTCTCTTGCCCCACTTGTCTTTCCTGCAAGACAACAGCAGCTTTGGAAAACTGCACCCACCTCATTATCTGCAGCTCTGGTATTTTTCATGTTCCCTCTGCCAACTCAATTTCTTTTAAGTGTGCACAAACAGGAACAATGCTTCCCTTCTCCAGGGCTCATGGAAGGGCAGCATAACTCAGCGGGGAGAGTTCTGAGTGACAATCCCCCTAGCAACCAGGGAAGAATTTTCCAAGGCTGTCTCAGTTCCCTGGACTCCAGCACAGAGCTGGCCAGCACAGTCAGGCCAGGAGGAGTGTGAGGTGCTCTGATTTGTGACTGACCTCACAGGCCTTGCAAAACCCTTTAAAACTGACCTGGTTTGGATCATTTTTTGGTGCCAAGTTGGTACATTTTGTACCAGCTTGGAAGTGTGAAAATGATCCTGTCCAAGTGCCATTTAAAAATAACTGGAGAGTTTTATTAACTATTTAAGTGCCTGCTTATTTTTCTTTCCTGAAGGTGGCACTATTATTTTAAATTTAAGCTGAAGAGGTTTGAGGTTTTTTGCTGATCAAATAATAGAAAAAATATTTACTAATATATTGGATGTGAAAAAACTCAAACGTCTTAAAATATATTTAGAAACCTAAGGACAACAGATTCTGACAAATTCCATCTTGATGGAGAGCTTCATGCTGACACTGCGATTTTGGGACACTGACAGGTAATGGTGAAATCTGTAGAGGTTCGAAGTTAATTAGGGGGATAATTCCAAATAGTTTCAGTGAAACTTTATCTTTTCTCAGCCACTTCTGAAAGCGTTTGAGTATTCTAAAATCAAACCAGGATGCCATTTAAAGAAAACCCAAGATATTAACTTTATTACCTCAGTTGTGGAACGCCTAAATTGGGAAACTTTAAAGAACTGCCATTTTCAGTAACTATCAAGTACTTTAACAAACACAAGTCTTATCATCTGAACATGCAAGCATGAGGGCACTCAAAATCCAAGACACTTAAGAAAAAAAACAAACCTTAAGTGTGGTTCCTTGTGATTCAATACATTGCATTAGCACATCTAAAATATTCTTGCCCACAATGCAGCATTAGTAGGTCCCTACTGCTGTGTTTTCTCATGAAAATCACGTTAGCATGAGCTTCCTGATTAATGTGCCTCAGCACTTATAATTACTTCATGCTGCATATCAAAGCAACATTTAAAGGAAACCACAAATGGAAGAGAAAATTAAAACGCAGCTCAAATTTATTCAGGTCACTGGAAGGATCTACTCCTGTGAGTGTGAAATATTGATGGTTTGTCATTGTTAATTATTCAAGCTGGCATTTTAACTCCAAGCTGGGAAACTGGGAGGGAAAGTGAATTTGTTAGTGGGAAGAAAAATACATATCCTGAAATTACCAGCTCTGTGTTTCCTAGATAAAGCTGCTTTCCATGTTGTTGCCTCTCCTAACAGATCCTTACTATAAAAATGAGTTCTGTCAAGTTATTGCTTTACAATATTCAGCAGGGGCTCAGAACTGGAGCCATTTAGCTAATAGAAGAGCTATAGCCTAATTTAAAAAATATTACTATAATGTAGCACCTTCTCTAAGTGCACTGCCAAGCTCTAAAGAAATGATCAATAAAGCCAGGAGAATGAGTTCAGCCAGGAAGGAAGGAAGAAAAAAACATAAGGACAAGGAAGATAAGTAATGCATCTCCTCTCGTTCCTATGAAAACACATTCTTCACATACTTTCAAATATTCAGTTCAAAGCTGTTGTTTTCCAGCTCTCCTCCATGCCAGCTGCTCTTTAAACAACAAAGCTACTTGCACAAACCTAATCAATGCTTTAAAAGAATTGATACTTGGATGAAAAACCTTTGGATGAGATCCTTTGCTGGAGTAAACTGGCCTGGACCCAACACATTGCCAAACAAACGTAACTTTGCATTTACTTTAACTCTATGCATCCATCTTTCTGTTTGTAAAATTATTGGTCCTAAAGGGCATTTTGGAGGGAGAAAGCAATCCAGGAGCAGCTGGATACCTGCACAGGCCCCACAGACCTGTGAGTCTTTGCCCTGACACGTGTCACAGTGACTGTCCCTGAAGAGATTTGTGTACCCAACACAAGAGAGCTGGCTCCTTCCTCACAATTCAAACACAGCACTTCCTCTGCTCTTAAATTAAGTGGTCAGATTGGTTCTTGGCAAGAACTCTCATGATCTGCTTCATCCTCAGCTTGTGGCACGAGACTCAGCAGGTCTCCCACTTGAGCCCTGGGCTGAAAGCTTTGTTGTAGGTGCTTTTAATCGCAGCAGTAATATTTCAGAACCATTATTCTGAGGCTATATCAGCTTGGGAACAGAAGCAGCTGCCCAGTTTTTCTAAGGCTTAGTCCAGCTGAGAAGCCAAAACCAAGCTCTTTTTGTGCTTGAAGTGTAGCAGAATTACAGCATCTAACACAGAATGGCACAGGGAAAAAAACCCTCACAGTAAAAACTGCTGATCCTTGAAGGGTAGTTAGTGCCATAACACACAGAGGCAGAAATGGAAAGAAGTCTGATGGCAGCTCAGACAAACATCTGAGAGAGAAACAAAATTTACTAAAGCCTTTGCTAAGGGATCTGTTGATAAATACTTACAGCTGTCTTCTTCTTCTGTAAAAACACTAACCACGTAACAGGCGTACACGAAGCCCACCAGCTGGAAAGGAGACAGAATACATCATTTTATCATCAGCCAGTGTGAGCCTGGTCAGAACCCACTGGGCACAACTTCAACAGGCACCATCTACGCTCAGCTTGACAGCATCTCTGTAACTGTGGAGCCAAGTCATATTTGCTGCAGGCAGGGAGGCAGGTGTGGGTGTCAGGGAAGGCACTGATGGAGCACACCCAAAGCTCCAGAAGGAAAACTTGCAAGACCCATCCTCACCTTCAGAGTAGCACCTTCAGTTGCCTGAATGATTGGCAAGAACATGGGCTGGCTTTGTTGAAACTGAAACTACTGTGCTAAGTTAACTCTCTGTGGGAAGTGATGGGGATACAGGAGAGGGCCTTGTGGGACAGACAGCAGTGTACAGGAGACAGAGTTTCAATGACAAGGACTTATCAGCTCAGCATTCCTGTCATATGGGGTAAATTACCAATTAGAGGTGAGTAGTTTTTATGCAGATGAAACAGAAAATTGGTTAACCATAAGAATGGTGCTGTACTGGCAAAAATGTTCAGAGACACCAAAATCTTTAGTAACTCGGTAGTTTCTACAAGCTCTAAAGCATCAGAGCTGTCTCCTCCAGACTCACTATCAAAGTATTCCTCAGCCTAAACAGAGAAACAAACACCTGGTACTATGGGAGTTAAGCATTCCAGATGCAGTAGGGGCTCATTTTGCTTTGCCTTCTTCCTGTTAATCAAATATCCTCTCCATCTTTCATTTCACATCTTTACATAACACCCCACTTAGCGAGATCTTGGTTGACAGTAACTGTGTTAGTAAAGTTATTGTGAGGCATAATTGTTTTCCACTGTGAACTCAATTCTTGGGAACAAGAATCAGCCTGTAACACACAGTGACTCACTCCAAGCAGAGACAGAATGATGCATGGGAGGGCTTGAAAAGCAGAGTCCATTCATTTTTAATATGACAGAAAAATACATCACACCCGAAAACAAAAGGCAAGATAATGAGATTTCTGCTGGGGAGCTTTACAACATTTGTGGTTTCTCCAGCCCTCCCTGACAAAACATGTCTTGTTGGGAGGAAATGGAATGTTTCTGTAGCGTCACTAAACCCTGTTTTTCCTTGAGGATTTTTCTATAATCATCTGAAAGAGAAGGCAGCTCACTCCTTTCCTCTTGGGTGAGCCTTATGGGAGCACATCCAGAATCTCAGTGGAGGAAGGGCAGCTCTGGGGACTCCCTCATTCCTCTGCTAGGCATTTATGAAACCAAGGCTGCTTCAGACTGAGCTCCTGTGAGCCACACGGAAACATAAATCCTCTGGCCACATACAATGGCCAATCTAATTGTACCTCCTGCCTTTTGGAACTGTCTCAGAATAGAACCATTACTGTTTAAGGCAGACAAATCAAAACCAAACAGAATACCAGAGATTTTTCCTCTCTGCTACACAATAAAACCTGAAAATAGTTTTTTTGCCCCTGAAGTTTGTGGCAGTTTTTGGGCAGGTCAGAGCAGCAAAGCTGGGGAGGGGTCTGGAGCACAAGTTTGATGAGGAATGGCTGTGGGGCCTCAGGAGCAAAGGAGGCTGAGGAAGGACCTAAATGCTTCCTGTGACTCTCTGGAAGGAGGTTGTAGCGAGGTAATGGTTGCTCTCTTCTCCCAGGAAACAAGCAGACAACAGGAAATGGCCTCATGTTGTGCCAGGGGAGGTTTAGATTGGATACTGGGGAATATTTCATCATTAAAAGGTTTGTCCAGCCCTGGCACAGGCTGCCCAGGGCAGTGGTGGAGTCACCATCCCTGGAGGGATTTAAAAGACGAGTAGATGTGGCACGTGGGGCCAGGTTTAGCGGTGGGCTTGGCAGTGCTGGAGGGGTTCGATGGTCTCGGAAGCTTTCCCAACCCAAAGCACCGCGGGACTCCCGGCTCTGGCCGTGGTGCTGAAGCCCCGCGGCCGCTCCCCGGAGCCGGGACCCACCTGCTCATCCCCGGCCTGCGGGATCCCACCCAGATGCTCCTGGAAAAAACAAGAGTGCTTCCTGCACGTCCCAAGAGATGTCCAAGCACCCTTCTGCACAGCCTCATCTCCAGCATAAGGGCATCTGAACGCAAGTGACAAATTCGGAGTGTGCTCACACACACCCTCTGTACTTGCTTGAGCATTTCGTAGTTGCAAGATGCAGCCTCTCCCACCAGGTCAAATCATGCAATTCACACACACACACAAAAATATCCGGGCAGGAAAAATGCATCTTGAATACATACCCTGATTCCAAGGGAACTCTAGGACGGTTTTCCCCCTCCCCAGATTTCCAATCACCTCTCAGAGTGGGAACTTTGGGTTAACAGCCATGCACAGGGGCAGCCCAAAATCCGCTCCCTGTTATCATACTCTGTAACACCTAGACACAAATCTTACGGGATACCTGTGTCAGGAAACTCCTGATAGAATTAACAATGAAAATGATTTACCTGCCCAGTTTATGAGCAGAGCTGGGAGTGATTATCGGCTGTACTGTCACAGCAAACCTGATAAAGCTCTGGACATTTTTCACGGTTCAGAAGCACCAAGCAATGTGATCGACTTAGGAAGTTTGTTTTGCACAGAAATTAATGCCCCATAACCCCCAACCATCATTCTGCCCACCCCATACATTTTTCACTTTATGACTAAGGTGACTTTTTGCATTCAGAAAAACAAACCAACCAATCAAAAACCAGTGAATTAAGTGAACTTCCCTAAATCTCTAATTCCAGCTCCATTGGAGTGGAGGGTTTTCTTTTTTGACTCCTTCCATCTCCTGGCTTTGTTTCAAAATCATTTGCTTAGTGTTTAAAAGTTACTTTTTATTGACTTTATAATCCATTCCTTCTTTAGATGCATTTCAGCAATAAAAAAACTTGTTTATTTAATGGAATTTTTTATTCAAAGAAGCTTTGTCTTGTGATCTGGTCAGAACAGGAGAATTTCAGTGGCAAGGGGGGAAAGAGAGGTACAATATAAATATGAATTCCAGTTTTTTATGTGCTGATCTGGACTGTAATTAAATACTCTAAAGCATTAATCTGTAATTAAATAGCCTCAAATTAAATAATCTCAAGGATTAACTGAACTCATGGGAATCCCCACATCTCACCTTTGGAATAAATTATGAATGAAATACAGCTAAGGAGGAGAAATGCTGCTCCTATTGTCCAGTCTTTCCCCTGGAAGAGTCTGCTGGGGTTTGGAATGAGCAGACTCCAAGAAACACCCAAAATTCCCTTCTGACTGCAGCTTTGGTAACGATGTGTTGAGCCCCCAAACATCACCCAGTTTATCAGCAATTAACAAAGAACAGGAAGCTTCACAGAAGCCAACAATTTGGAATAATTTCACCCTTGCTCCAAAGTGCCATCCTGGCTGCTGATTTCAATACAAAGGAGGAGTTTAAGCTCTGTTTCCCAGGGAAATACCAATAATTCTTGGATCTTTGCAAATTACAGCGGGGAGGTGGAAGAGGAGGGAAAACGTCAGCGATGTAAAATGACACTAAGCCACTGCTCTAATTCCCCAAAGAATGTTTTAGGGCTTTAGCCTCTGCTGCTGTTTCTCTGCTTGTTCTGCATGTGCAGTACCAGCTTTCTCCAAGCTGCAGAAGGATCCGATTAAGCTTTTTATTAGGAACACATGTTGAGGGCAGGTGGGCTCTGTCAGCCTGGGAGCACACGCTGCCCCACAGGAGAGGATGGAGCTGGGCTGCCCCAAGCACTCTGCAGGCAAACACAGTGGGAAAGACAGGAAGAGACAACTGTGCCCCAAGGGAATGAGGGAAACATATGTCTGAGCATCCCCGGCCCCTCAGTCCTCTGAAGTTAACTTTTTAATAGAGAGTTGGAAACTGATCATAAAACAGCAGCGTGGAATGAAGATGCTGGATACAGAAAGAGTAAATTAGAGGAAAACCTGGGGAAAGGGAGCAGCTGGCTCCAAGTGTGCAAAGTTCACAAAGGATGGGAAGGCAAATTTTAGGAGGTGTCACTGCCACTAGTGTAAGATCTTAGCTTTAGTCTACCTCTGTCCTAGTGAAGATTCTCCAACTCTGCTCACAATAGACAAACTAGGCACTGCTTTTTCCACCACACAGAATAGGTGCAACATCTCCTCTTTCAGGGCAAGATGCATTCTAGGTTTCACTTCTAATCAGAGCTAATGAAAGGTGCACACTGACATCAGTGCAAGAGGGGGAAACAAAGGGAAGTCTGCTATGAGAAAGCAAAAATCCAGCTTGTGAAAGAGCTGTTGTGACCAGATAGTCAAAGAGAGGCAATCAAAATCCTTTAATTCCTTGACCTTCCTTACTCTTTGGATGCAATTACAACCACTGAAAATCTACCTTCTGCCAAGAGCAAGGCCTCTCTTGTGCACTGGTTCTCACATAACATCTGCTGTCAAGGCTTGCCTTGCTGCCTCCCTGGGAACCTTCCAACCTGTCAGTCTGAGTGAAAACAACAGACAGGCAGGCAGCGAGTGCTGGCGGCTGGGAAGACATTTCCAATTTCTGCCCCATTCAGCAGGGCCTCAGGAAAAGCCCAACCCTCCCCAGTCCCAGAAGCACCATATGGACAGCCCAGAGCTATGCCAGGTATTTCAGAGCTGGGAATCGCTCCTCTCCCTGCTGGCTGGTGAGCTGGGGACGTGCAAGATGAATCCTTGCTAAGGCAAAAGCAAAGCAGATTCTTATCCTGACAAAGTAGCTGCTGCTGCATTGCCTACCTGGCTTGGTGGGATTATCTTTACAGTTCATTTCTATACCACGACTGACTTTTAGATGTTGCCACAATGAGCTTTTACCTCCGATGTGTTTTGTGCTAAAGCATTGAGAAAGATTTTCATAGTGGGCCCTACGGCAACCTGTATCATGTGTGGTGACTAACATGCCCAAGTCTGATTGCATTCCAGATTAAAGGAATTGCTTTTGCCTTCAAGGAGTACAGACAAGCTCTGAGCAAAAGCAGACTGAGACCTTATGTATCCTCAAATGTATGCCCAGGAGCAGGATGATATAATCAGCAGGAGTCAAGCTGACAGCCAAAGCTGTGCTCACCATATGGGTCCAGGTTTGCTTTCCCTCTCCTTTGGCATGCAAGACTGAATTCAGGGAGCCTTGCCCCAAGTACACAGCACTGCAGTACAGTCCCTCAGTAGTCTCAAGCAATTGGAACTTTCAGAAAAAAAAAAAATAAAAGTGCTCACAGTTGGGCACTGCATATTCAAACAGCATGGATTTCACAGTGCTGGATCTGGGGTGAAAACCAAACCAAGCAGAACACACTCCACCACCCCACAAATTCTAAAAACCATTAGACAAAGAAAACCAAACTACTGAAAGCACAGCTTTGCCTGTCCCTTGCCCTTCCTAACAGGGAACTGACTGTTCTGGTCTCAGACAAGGAGGGAACTGGGTCATGTCTCTGCTGCATCCCCTGAGCCTTCAAGTTGCTGGTTGTGTTTTTGTGCTATTGATCTGTGTCCCTGCCTGTCTGCAACACTGTACCTGCCAGCACTCTGGGGACAGCTGCCCGTAATAAAACCTGCCTCAAAATGAGATAAAGAGAACACAAAAAGATACTGGCAGGGATCAAAGAGTTTGACCCTCAGAGAGTAAAAAGGGAGAGAACTGGCTGACTGCTTTCAGGCAAGGTCTGAGGGAGAAAGAAGACTTGCTTTTTGCCTGACCTCAAAGAAGAGGGGAAAAGCTCCATTCCTCCCACTATATGACAAAATGACATGAGCATTTCAGAGCCAGCAGCAGTTACAGACCTGGGGCTTCAATATTCTGCTTTTATTACAGGACAAGTAGAAATTTAGTTCACTGCACAGCTCAGCCCATATGGGTTTCTTGCCTACAAGTATTTTAACCCCATTTCCAGGGTTCAGGACTCAAAAAATTATTGTACCTTAAATCTCAGGGAGAAAGAGAGAAAAAATATTTCCCTAAATCCTATTTTGTCTTATATTTCCCTCCTGTCTCCCCATGTGGCTCTTAGTGGTGTTGTGCAGATGCACAGAGAATATTGTCATGTGCCTTTGGGAAGAAGCAAAAGCCACTGCCAGAGACAGAGTCCCCTATATCTGGGTGATCACTTAGCCCAGGGCCACGTGCCTAAGTCAGTAAGATGCCAAAAAAACAAAAGATCTACTCCAAACAAACACAGGACCATTTGTTGGCTCAACCTCTAGCCCAGGGCACAAGGGCTGTGCCAGCTCAGGAGCTCAGGAAGGATGCTGAGAGTGAGAAACCACTGTGCTTTAAAAAGGGGTATTATGACTGCAAAGTCTGCCCTTGTGTCACCAAACTCAGGTACAGCACCAATCCTGTTCCACCTAACAACCCTCTCTAAAAGACAGCAGGCTGTATTCTCCTGGACACACAGGCTTGCCTTTCTCACACACAGGCATGGAAGCACTCACAGACAGATTGATGCAGATCATTTGCCCCAAAGGAGAACTGTTGGAATATTAACAGCCAGCACACGTGCCAGGGAGCCCATCCAACTCAGGAAACAGGAGCTTCTGCCTCTGCCTTTTCTCTGTGACATGGCAAGAAAAGGGCCTGAGCCTTCCCCTCTCCCTGCATTCACTGGTCACACAGACCATCCCAGCTAATAGGAAATGCAGGATCAGGACGGTAGAAAGCTGCACCAAAAACGTGCAGAGAAGTACTTGGCACTCCAGAAACTTGAAAAATCTCTGTTATCCTTCAGCATTTAAACAGGGCAAGTCACCTTTCTTGTTTAAGCCAAAACTGAAAGCCAAAATGTGAATGGTTCCCCAGTTCACATTTGGAACTAAAGCCATTAACCCCAAAGAGTAACAACCCGAAGCAGATTAGAGATGTGGGCTACAAAATGCAAGAGCAGCACCAAAGTGAGTGGCACAATGGACATTTTGTTTGAGTTAATTTCACAGGAAAGTGAGAAACAATTAACAGTGAACGTTAAAGACACTGCATTTTTGCTGAGTACTTTCAAAAGCCTGAGGAAGACTGTGATGAGGAAAGAGTGGATGAAAACATTTTGTGAATATATCCTGGGTAGCAGCAGAAGGAAAACATGCTGCTTACTGCCTCCTAAAAGCTGATTTCGTTTTCTGGAGATTCTTCACAACAAATGTGCAGGTATGTGCTGCACCACCCATCACTGAGTCATGGGGAATAAGAGCAATCCTTCACAGAAACAAGGAATTAAGACTGGAAGAAGCCTTTTAAGATCAAGTCAATCATCAACCCAGCATCACCACCACGTTCATCACTAAACCACATCCTCAAGTGCTATATCCACACATTTTTTGAACACTTCCAGGTATGGTGGCTCCACCACTTCCCTGAGCACTCTGTGCAGGAATTTTCCCCAGTATCCAAACTAAATCTCCCTGGTGCCATTTGATGCCATCTCCTCTTGTCCTGTGAAAACTTTGTCTTTTGACTCTCCTCCAGAAGGGTCTTTGTCCTTGTGAAAACATGAATTCCAACACCCCAACAGGGATTCAGAACCCTTTGTCCCTGTGTGGTTGCACAGATGCGTTACTTCAGGCACCAGGTTGCTGATAGCCACCTCCAGCTGTCTCAAGCAGTACTTTTTTGTAAGAGAGAACAGAACAACCAAACAAAACACATTTACAGAGGCTTTTGCAATCAGGCAATACAAAAAGTGGTGGAAAAACACAGGCCAACCTCTGTGCCTGGCGAAAACCAAAAGCAAGCAGCGTGTCCTCAGGACTGCTCCCCGCCGCGGGGCACTCACCGCGATGAGGATCTGGAAGGAGCTGTGCATGACCTCGATGTAGCGGTACTCCAGGGCACAGCCGATGACCGAGATGTAGGAATGGTTATCCAGCCCCTTGATGCCAGGCATGGAGGCCTCCTTCCTTACACAGCCAGGGCCATTTTCACTCCACCAGGACTGGTGCCGGGAGATGTTGAATGTCAGGAGTTCGCTGTCCTACAGGGAAAAGTTGCAAAGAGATCTTTGTTTACTCCGAGAGCGTCAGAGATGCTGCCAGATGGAGGCCGTATTAAATCAATGGAAAACTTTGTTTCTGAGATCCCCACTCCTCAGAAATGCTAGCACAGATCAAAGCACATTGGCTTGACATTCCTTCATAGAATCATGGAATGGTTTGGTTTGGAAGGGACCTTAAAGAACCTTCCACTAATCCCAGGTTGCTCCAAGCCCCGTCCAGCCTGGCCTTGGGCACTTCCAGGCATGGGGCAGCCACAGCTTCTCTGGGCACCCTGTGCCAGGGCCTCCCCAGCCTCACAGGGAAGAATTTCCTCCTATTATCTAATGTAAACATATTTCCCAGGCAGGCTGCAGTAGTGAGAACCATCCTGAGGCAGCCCTGCAACAAATCCATTTCACCATCCTGTGGCACAGTTTGGATGCAGGCTGCCGACCCAAGAACATTTTGCTAGTGGTTTCTTCACCCAGAAAAGAACCCTCAAGTTTTGGGTTTGGGAGATGAACCCTGTACCTCTAGAGGAAAAAGGCAAACAAGGCAGCACTAAGTGTCCTGCCAGGCTCTTCCCAGCATGGGAATCAACACAAGCAACTGAAAAAATATGAACTTCATAACCCTAAAGTGAGTTTCAAAACCCAACAGATCTTCCTCTGTTCCTAGCTTTTAACACGTCTGACAAGATCCTGTTCCATTTTTGCCTGATTTCCTTCCACACTCTTCGCATCTGGTGCTTCTGCATCTCCTGTCAGCCCCAGGTCAGCCTACCCAGCCGAGCTGACCTCACAGTGCTGACTGCAGCTTCTTGTAAACACCTCCCCTGCAATTCCTTAGCAACTTTACCTCGAGAGGCTTTTTGTTCTGCTCCCTTATCTTTGCTAGGTAAATACTTTAAACCAGCTGAGGGGGTTACAGAGTGAAGCACCACACAAGGAGTGCAGGGCTTTGGTGCAGCCAGGTGCTTATTTAAAAATGACCACACTTTCCTCACACTTGAGAGAAACGCAGTATTTATAAGAATACTCTGAAGAGCTTTGGGATTTTGAGCTTGCAGGACATGGCAAAGCCCTCCTGCAGGTAAAAGACAAACTCAGGACTGGCTGAACAGCTGCAACCCTTCATGGATGAGTGCCAAGTGCTGCCTGCCCCTGAAGTCCTCTCAGGTCACTGATGCAGAATCAACAATCCCTTTTGACCACAAAACAAGGCAAGGGTTGGAAGTTTTATTCTGAAGAACAGATTAAAAAATTTGAAGGCAGAGAATCTGTATCTTTACAGAGAGGGATGAATGCTGGATACACACATTCCCCACCCATTACTAAAGGTTTTAGCACCTATCCATAAACTATTTCACACCGCTCATGCCAGGGTCCCACACAGTCCCAGGAGGAAAGCCTGGCTCCCAGAACAGCAGCAGTCAGAGCTTGGGGTATTCACACTTCCCAACATGGAAAACCTCACATGGCAGCTCCTTTGTGTCAGCTTCCCACAGAGTCAAAAGGAAAAACAGATTCAGAGCAGCTTATCCAAGCCCCCGCTCCAAATTACCCTGTGGAGAGAGGGCCTCTCTCCACAGCCAACACAGGAGCCAAGCCAGGCAGTCCTGCAGATATAAAACATGGACACAGAAAAACATATCCAGGGCCAAACTCGAGTCACAGGGGCAGGAACCTGAATGCCAGCCAGAGAACCAGTGAACAGTCCCCACTGCCCCGCTCTGCATCTTGTGTGGGACCCTCTGTCCACCACAGACACCCCAAACCAGCCTGCAGAGCCCTTACTCAAATCTGCTGCAGGAAGCAGGTGCTGAGAAATGTGGACAATTAAGTGAGAAGACAGCTGCCAAGCTCCTGACATAATCAGCACGGCAGATGGCATGTGCTGTACAGGAGATGGAGGAGGGCACGGAGATGGAGCGTGGCACCGGGGCAAAAGCAGCCAGAATGGCAAAGACAATGGGAAAACTCCATTAACAGTTGGGAGTTTAGCCCTCTCCTGGGCTTCACCCTTCAGTGGCCCACACCTAGCTCAGAAAGTCACCAAATCACAGCTTTTCAAGATTTTCCCCAGCCAAAGACAGGCCTCTAAGTCCCTGGGCTCTTCTCCCTCTCACAAGTTACTCACTGCTTTGGCTGGGGAAATAAGCAACCATCTTTCTCAAAAAACAAAACAAACCCCCACAAACAAACAAACCAAAAGAAACCTCCAAAACAACAAGAAACCCCCCAGGTGAACTCCTGCTTCTTTGCCTGGGGCTGCCCCCATTAGCACTGAACCAAAGCTGCTCCCAGGGCACCACAGGATCTATTCTCAACCTCAGTCCCCAGGGCTTCCCTCTCCCAGCTCACAGATGGTGCCTTCCCAAACCTTCTGCCTCACTGATGCAGACAGACCCCCTCAGTGTCTTCCCTGCTCCTTACAGAGGCATCAGTGTGTGTTTGGCAAAGTAAGAAACAGGCTGCTTTCCTTCTAGAACCTCCCTTTTTGTCAGCCTTCAGAGATTTGGCTCTGGCTTAACTTGGCTGCAGAAGCTGAACCTGCTTGTAAATTCAGCCTGAAAAAGCAGAACAGGTGTGGCTGGAGGTGGGCAGGTGGAGGAACAGGAGATCCAAACCAGCACTCACTGCTTTTTGCCCACAATCACACTCCAGCTCTGAGCAAAAAAGAAAAAAATAATTAAAAAGTTATACATCAGTGAAGAGCAGATTGGAAAAACTGAACACACTTAGATTCTAGAAGTGCCACAATGCCTCGAACTCATGAGCCATCCATCTCACAGATGTACAGTGAATGCTGACTGCCCACAGGGAATGTCTCTGTGCTCAGAGACACCTTCCTGAACCAGCATCTGTCTGGAGTACGAGGGCAGAACAAACCAGAGGGTCTCGACATGCAAAGCAGAGCTGTTCCTTTGCCCGAGTCCCCGGCTGGATGCCCTGGGGGATACCTGTATTGACCTCCCGTGGCCCAGAGCTTGCTGGGAGACTACGAAAACAACTCCAGGATGTCTCCTGTGGTTTGCCAGCTTCGTTTGTGAGAATGCAGTTGGGGAGAAGTGAAACCATGAATTAGAACAGCACACAAAAATCAGGAGAAAAGAGCCAGTTTCAAAAAGGTTTAGGGAACAGCTGTTTGCCAAAAGCTTTTCTGCGATGCATTTGAAATCTAAACACACTGAAATGCTCCCAGAAGTGGAATGTGGTTTGGGAGATGTTAATGAGCCCCAGCAGTGAGCCTGTCCTGCTGCGGGAACAGGATCTGTGCGTGCCTGGCCCCTGCTCGTCCCTTGCCAGGGCTACCACCACCTCTTTAACCTCCAGCCTGGAGGGAAACACGAGCCAGCAGCGATCCCAGCTCCTCCTCGGCAGCACCCTGAAGGCCAGCCAAAAAAATCACATCTCACTCTGAACTGCTGTAGCACCTGGCTGCCACCCGTTTGCCACCAGGGTGAGAGGGAAGGCAACAGCACTGAAAGTGCAGCACCTAAATTCACAGAGCCTGTTTTCCCCAGTGTGTCCCACGGGAAACTCACACCTACCTCCAACACCCACGGAGCCAGCTGCGTTCCTTTGCTAAAATAGCTTCCTGAAAGCTGTTCTGAAATTATTTTCTAAGGGACACTATCAGAGGTGGTTTTATTTCTTGTTGTTAACAGCCTTCTGAACTGCCTCCCCCAAATTTCCTTAATTATCAGGCAAAACCACGCTAGGACAGCTCTGGAACAAACTGAACCTCATTTGGGAGCTGCCAGAGTTTGACAGCAGAATCATTTTAAATCTTTTTAGATGGAAATATTTCTTATTAAAATAGGAAATATAATGTTCGTCTTTCAGTCCTGCATTCAGAGCAGCTGCATCACCTTGAGACACAGAGCAACACTCCCAGTGTCTCACAGTGGGCTTGCTGACAATGCCACAGCATTTAAAAGCCAAATCCCAGGCTTCCAAGTTCTAAATTTAGAAGGAGTTGAGGGACAGTTTTACATACACATGAATTTATCCATCCTCCTGGTATTTTAACCAGGTACAAAGTCATCCCAAGATGCCATCCAGATTCTCTGAAATACAAATAACCCCTGTTTGACTCACAAGGGCTGCTTCCATTTCAAGAGGAGATTTAGACCACCACAGCTCTGTATTCAGATCAAAGCAGTGCACAGACATGAGAGAATATAAAGGAAGGATAAAAAAAAAAATAGAAATCACCATTCAAGAATAATTCCAGAGGGAAAAGACAAAGGAATACATTGAAATACAGAACAACAGCTCTTCAAACCTCTCTGAATATTTCTCAAGTACATGATGAAGAGTCAGTCAGCATGGCAGCTGGACAGACAGATGCTCATAAGTCTGAACAGCAGGATTTTAATAATTCACTCAGACTGAGGGATGCAGGAGGGATGTGTTTCATGCTTGAGTAGACAGGGAGAAGCTTAACATATTACTGCAAACACAGTCTGTAAACTTGAGAGCTAGCTCCCAGCAACTCACCACCCAAATAGCCAGATGGACACAGGGCAGAGAAGGAGACGGGACAGGAGGAGGAACAGCAGCCTGGAAATTCGGCTGTGAGCCCCACCACAGAGCAGTGGCACAGCACTAGGAGCTGCAAGTGTGCTCAGGAGCACGAGCAGAGCAAGTCAGCAAGGCACTGCTGCCAGAAGCTGCTCAGAGACACATCAGCACCTCCCTGCCAGGGCTGAGAAGCAGCCCTGCAAATCCAGACCGCTCCAGCACTCGCCTGCTCACTGGCAGAGCACTTCCAGGAAAGCTGGCATGGGCTGTGTGCTCGGGCAGGCCCTTCCAGCAGCAAGGGAAGTGCTGCCTTAGACACTTGTGCTGATCCACCTGTGCCTGGCCACCCAAGGAAGTTCTGCTGGGCCATATTTCACACTCTCACTCCTGCTAGGAAAAGATTCTAAGATTAAAAAAAGCCTGGCAAGATAGAAAGACAGAAATCAAGTCAGTTTAGCTCTTCCAAGAAGTAGGGAATTGATCAGTAAAATGTATTTTCCTTTCCAATAAAAAAATTCAGTGTAACTAGTGATTGGTAGCTGGTTAGTAATTAGTTATAACTCCCCTGAGCAGGGCTGACCAGAACAGCATCCTAAGTGATTCCATGGCCAGGAGACATGGAATGGACACGCTGGAATAACCTGGAGGATAAAGGAGCACTTCAAGAAATGTGAAAGACAGGAGGAAAGAGAGGGTGAGGAGTGGTGGCAGACACTGTAATGGAGGAAAGATGCAGCAGAGAACAATTCCCTGGTAAGGGAAAGCAAACAGCCAAACTGCACCCACCAGCCCTTATTCTACTGATGAGCTAAAGTTTGTAACTGAGAGATTGCCTCAACCCCTTTGCCAAATCACTCATGGGCTGACAGGGGATTGTGGGGTCCCTGGTTTCTGCTCATTTGAGTCAGTCAGGCTCCCAAAGCAAGGGGGGCACAAGAACAACGCCCCTGTTCTGTGACCAGCACTTCCCTGCTCCCATCCTGTACTCCTTCACCACTGTGAAATCAGATCCAGGCAGCAGAGCTCAAAGAATTGTTTGCAATGAGTGCACATAACTGTTTCCTCATCTTTTCAATTCCCTGGGCTTTTCTTAAATCTGTTACATCAGAAACACTTGAATCCTTCCTCACCCCACCTGAGTTGTCACCTGTCTCAGCTGCAGTGGGCTGTCATTACCAGGCACCAAGTGAACAAACTCCATTCTCTCCAGCTCCTTGCCCTTTCTGCATTCTCTCACTGTAAATAAGCTGCTGACAGAGCCTGCCCTGGCAGGCTGCCCTGGTCACAACACAGCGGGGTCAGCGCAGGGCTGGCAGCAATGCCACTGTCCCACTCCCCCCCGGCTCAGCAGGGGTCACAGAGGAAACAGCACCCTGGAGACCTTCAGAGCTCTCAGCCCCTTTAGGGACTTGCACAGCCTTGTCCAAGCACTCCCCAGTGTGTCCCTGCTTAGTCTAGCAGCTAATGAGTTAGTGTTTATCAGACTAGCTCCATCAGCCTCCCTCCACCAAAGCCCTTCTTCCAATATTTGCAATTTTCCTGCCAGGCTCATGATGAGCTTTGACTTTGACTTCCTGTCAGGACCAGAGGGCAGCCTCCCCCTGAGGGTCACTCAGAGGTACCTGCAGCCCTGCTGCCATCCACTCCTGGCTGACACTGCCCTGCCCTTGCCCAACACTGTACAGCCAAGCCCAGATGTCCTTCTGGGGTCTGATCCCACGACTGAGATCAATAAAACACCCTCTGGCTTTAGTTTCCAGCAGAAGAGCCCAGCCTGTGAAGTGCCCTACAGAAACCTCAGCTCCTGCTTCAGGTGGATCTTTGGTCTCTTGTGGAAGTGAAGATTTGTTTTGCCATTACAAAGACCCAAATTACTTCAGTGAAAGCACAGGAGGATGGAAAGCAGCATCATTAGTTTTCCTTAGAAAACAGCTTTTTAAAGTGAGAATAACTCATTAAGAACAGAGGCAAAGCTGTCAACTACTTTACAGCCAAACAAGCACAAATTCTCTCTTGGTTTTGCTGGCTGCCAATAAATGAACTAATTTCTCATTGCAGAGAGGAAGGTTCACTGAGTCAGTAACAACTTACACTGCAGCCCAATTCTATAAAAAATGTCCCCAGTCACAAGTGTCACCCTGTAGGCTATAAAAAGCCTGTCTGTGTGCTGGCTTGGCTAAAATGAGCCCCAGCACAGAGCAAGGTTACCAGGTGAAGCTCCTCTGTGGGACAGAAAAAGGAAGTTTTGGTGCTGTTTGAATTTCAGAACAGCTACCTGACGTGTTGCAGCGCAGGTTGGGATTAGCAAACACGAGTATCCAGCTGGCTGGAAGCAAACACTGCCTCTGAGAAGCTCCCAGAGCAGTTTATCAAGCCAACATTTTCTCTGCAGAAGGGAGCATTTAAACAGTTACATAAAATTCTTTTTTTCAGTTGGTCGCAGCCAACATCAAGATCATCTCAGGCTGAGATTTCAGACTATGAATAATCACTGTTTTGGGCAAGAACTCCCTCAAAGTTTAGGGAATAATTGAGAGGGGTAAAAAGAAGATGAATCGAGACATTAGGAAGTTACATTTTCTTATCTGCAAAGGATTTAGGCTGCCACTCCTGACTTGCTGTAGGCCTGATAAAACCACAGGGCAATTCCAATTATGACTGCAACTCCAATGCATGACCTGGGAATTTAGGCCAGATGTGGAGTGCTCTGAGATGAACCTGCATTCCACAATCACTCTGAGTCTGCTGTGCTACAGCAACACTCACTGCTTACAGCTCAGGCTTAATTTAGGGCCTGCCTTCTGTTTTTATTATTTCTGACTCACCCCTCATTAGGCAGACAGCAATACTCAGCTAATCTAGTCTTCAAAGAGCTTTGCATATTAACTCACAACACCCTGGCCAGCAGCCATGAGTAACTACCCCTGTGCTTAAGAAGGAAGAATTGAGGCAGGGAAGCCACATCCCAAGGAGATGAGCCAGATTCCTCTGGGGAGGGATGTTCTCTGTTCAGCAGACAGAGGAGCCTCTCCCCAAAGGTACAAAATGAAATATTTTGTCTGGTGTGGCAACAACCAGGTATTTATCCCTGCTACTGAAGTGCAGCAAGTCTTCAGCACGACTGGGAGGCACAGAAATACCAAGAGCTGGTCAGGTGTACAGTTCCAGCAAAGTCCTTGGTTCAGGTCAACCCAGCCAGGTCCTGCTGCAGCCCCTCCCTGGCACAGGCTGGCACAAAGGCCTTGCTCAGTGCTGCACAAGGGCCCTTCCTTGTATCACACACCTTCTTGCCAAGGTGCTCTCAGATCCCAGGAGGATCGGCTGCAATCTGGTTATCTCCTAGCCCTCATCCACCTCCTCTGCATCACTGCTGGGAACTGGCCCTCAAAGCCCCTCTGCCCTCAGGATGGCTCTGCTGCCAGGCCTGCTCTCACCTCTGGAACGCAAATGCACTCCACCTGCTGTGAGGGCAGGCTTTATTCCAGCCACCACCTGCACCAACCGGCCAAGAGCTCCAGACACCAAGAGTGGCTCCCCAGTTTCCCATACAAGCAGCAGGATTCCCCATCACTGATATAGCAGCCCTCTCCACAGGCAGGAGGGCAGGACCTGCTCCCAGACAGCCCTCACCCCTCACCCCACCCATGCCAGCCCTCCCCTCCCCACTCAGCTCCCTCCCCTTTGCTGCAAAGCCTGGGCACTCACCCACCCATTCAGCTCCCACTCACCTTTGAGAGCCCTCCCACTTCTAAGTAAAAGCAGATGATGAAGATGTTCCAGGTGACCCAGACTGCAGTCCAGATGGCATACTGGGAAGGAATGGGGTTGGGGAGAGAGAAGCAATAAACATTAGGAAGTCACTGGAATTAGCGTGTGTGTATATATATTTATATTGATGTACATGTGCTCTAGCTGGGGGCAGTGGAACACCCTGAGTCAGCACTGAAATCCTTTTCCTCTGTTTGTTTTCCATATTCAGATGCTCTCTTGCCTGATAAGACACACAGGGACAGGAGTCTGGAGGGATGGAAGAGCTTCTGTGCTGCATTTGTCCAGCTCCTTGCCCTCCCTCTCTGCTGCGGCAGGGCTACCTCAGCCCCAGTCAGAATTATCTGCAACCTTCCCAGTTTGGCACCAGCACAGCTCGCTGAACAGAGGATTCCTGAGCACAGCCAGGCATTGCCTGCTAGAACAGCATGCAGGGCTCCTGCCTGATCTGCCAGGGCCTTGCTCTGTCCCTCCTCAGGTGCCACAGCCCCCGAGCACAGGCTGGGACAGCTCTGGGAGCCGAGGGGTCACTCACCACCACGATGTAGCGCGGTCTGTACTGGATGGTGCCGAAGAGCCCCAGGATAACGATGATGATGTGCAGGAAGTTGGCGAGGATGGGGGCCCACTGGTACCCCAGGAAGTCGAACACTTGCCTCTCTAGTGCAGCAAGCTGGGAGGGAGAAGGACAAGGAGAGTTACAGCTTCTGCACCCACAGTGTCTGTTCTCGAGGTTTTGGCACGCTCCCTGAGCAAATCCCTGCGGCAGCTGAAGGTGGGACTCCGTTCCCAGAGCAATTTGCTGCCTCTGAACCAGGTCAGTAGGACACAAGGCCTGTTTACACATCTCCCTTCCCCTCTGCTCTCATCCCAGCTGCTCTGATGGCTGAGCTCCAGTGCTGTGTGGGGCGTTCCTCTGCGGTGGGCACTCTGGGGCCCGGGCAGAGGACAGAGGGGAGCAGCGGGATGGTAACATCTTAAATGCTGAACGTGAGATACATTCACAAAAATGTCAGTGTAACTTTCTATATCTCATTTGTCAGAGCCTTCAGCATCACTCCATCACTCCTGACACCTCCTATGTTTCTGCTCTCCAGCACACATCCATCAAAGTGAGGGAGAGGAGGAAACTCTCTCCTCCACCTTCGCCCCTCAGAAAATGCTGCCACCAGTAAGGAAATTCTGCCAACACATCAGTTTTCCAGGACAGGCTGTGTTCCTCTCCAGCACTAATAACATGGTTCAAGGCTAGTACTATGTTCTAGACATAAAACTCAATTTCTGTTGGAGTGCTGGGGCTGATTTTCAAGCCATATCTGCATAAAGATATGCTTTTCACCTGTAGCCATCATCTGTATATCAGACAACACCTGGTCCCCTGGCCCTGAGCCCCTGTGCAGCTGAAAGAGCACAATGGACGTGCAATTGCCTGCTGGCCTTTGCATGCCCACAGCCTTTAAATGATATATCTATAGGAGAAAGACACTGAGTGTAGGGGGGAAAAACTGTTAATGCAGGTTTTTGTCCCATTGCCCAGCCTTGTGTGGAGAGATCTTCTCTTTTTTGTCTTTATTAGCACACTGCAAGCCCCTCCATGGACCTGTGTCTTCCCTGTCAGTACAAGATTTGAAAATATGTTTAATTATCACAGTAGGCCACTGGGATTGCATTATGATATTTCCTATTTATTTTTGGCTAAATAAATCATTACAGTTTACTATCGGCAGTCAATATTAATTTAACTCCTAATCAGGCATTAACCATGAGTAATCCTGGTCTGCTGTGTGTAATCAGCTATCTGACACCTTTTCCTGGCTGGGATCTAAGCACCAAGGCTTCTGTGATGGCTTAAAGCATTTAAGGATGTGAGTGGCTGCAGGTTCCTCTTAAGCCCCACGATGAGAGAAGCCACATCTATCAAATGGCCCTTATTCCTCCTTCTTCCTGGCTCAGTGGGGAAATTGCCTTCACACCTCCCTTGGGCTAGGAAGGGATTGCAATTCCCAGCACTACTTTGAAAGTTCAATAAAAATCTGTATTTCAAAGAAATCTGTGGTTAAGGGCCATCAGTCAGGGAGAGGGCAGGCAGCTTTGCCTCTACGATACCTTATTCCCAGGTAAAGAAGGACAGACAGTGGGGAAGGAATGGAGGCAGCCACCAAATCTCTCTCTTCTGCCCTTAGAAGCAACACCCTCTGTGTGCTCTGATGCCCCTGAAGCACCTGGGAGATGCTGTGGGGCCAGTGCTGCTCCCCCCAGCACAGCAGGTTTGCCACGTCTCCTCAAACACCAGCCACAGGTTAAACCTTAATCCTTCAGGAGGGGATTAACACACGTACCTTAACGATATTGGGACATTTGGGATCCTGACTGGCTGGCAATGGGCCACTCGACTGTGACTGCTTCATCCAATCAGGCATTTAATTGGCTTTGTGCGTTCCAGGAGGAGCGTGTGCCTGAGACGCTCACCCAGCCCGGGACACAATGGGGTGTTCGCTGAGGTACCGCCCTGCCCAGCCTCCCCTCCTGCCTTCAGGCTCTGAAAATCAGGATAAACACAGATCCCTCCTACCCATGCCTTCTGCCGTGAGTTCTCCCCCTCCAGAATCAGGGCAATCCATGCCTGGAGGAGTGTTTTCTTCTCCACTCTATTCCACGAGTGTTTGTCATCAGAGCTGTATAAAAACGGGAAAGCTTGTCCTTCCACCTGATGCCTCCTGATGTTTCCTGGTTTGTTTGCACCAGGGGAGAGATTGGGCTCTGAAGTGACAGAGAAATGACCACCCCGGAGATGGACCTGCCAATACACACAACTTCAGATTTGGGCACAGCTCCTTGAGAAGTCTCTGGATTTTTCCCCATAACCCCAAAAATTATCTTCACACCACACCTCCTTCTCCCTCACCTCCCTTGTCTCCAAGTTCTTTCCATCCTGATTTACTTTCTTTTGCCACTTTCCCAGCATTATCAAACTGTTTTTGTGGACCTGGGTGCTGCAGGCATGACTCAGCTGGTCCAGAGATGGGCTATGCCCATCTTCTGGCTCAGGGAGGGAGAGGGGATGTGGGATGTGTGAGCTCACACAAGCTGTTTCCTCATTTATAAAAATAAAATTACGATTTTCTGTGAAACATTGGTGACAAGCGAATGCTTCTGATGAAACTCCAACATTCTGTTAGTGACAGGCAGGGAGTGAGTGAGTCTGCTGCAATCCAGCCATTGGAAATGCAACCTGAAGCTATCCTGGGTTTCCCCCGTTCCCTCAGGAACTTACCATAATTAAGGAAATATTTGCTGCAAACAAACTGATAAACATCCATTTGACTCACTGCACTGCAGGTCTGTGTGCACAGCTTACCCACAAGCTGCTGAGATTTGCAAGTGAAGAGGGCTGATGTTGGGGCTGATGATGCTGGCCTTGTTTTGGGGTTGGGATGTGAAGAATGTCACAGTGCCCTTCAGTGCTGGTTCCTCCAGTCCTGCTCAGAGATGGCAGGGCCAGGGCTTGCCCTGATCTATCTGTCCCCTCATGCTGAACCTCTCTGGGTGCCTCTTGCTGAGCAGGGAAATGCCATCTTTCTCTTGTGCTGCCAGGTTTGTGCAGAGCAATATCCTCACTGTGGTGCTCCTTACAATGATTCACACTGTCCTATTGAGAAAGCCTATTATATTCCAGAGATACTGGTTGTAAAGAGAAATGTCACAGATTGTGGCACAGGTTTCAACCCACTCAAAGCTGACAGGACCTTTCCATCAAGGAGGACAAATTTTTCATCTTTATGACTGTTCTTATTAAAACCAGGATTCCTCCTGCTCCTTTTGCTTCTCTAACCCACAGTATACTTTTGCCTTTCATTCTTTAAATTAAATGATTTATTGCAGCACTAAAACCAGAAGACTTGTGGCAGAATTTTCTCTCCTGAAATAAACCACATTTCTGCTGATCTGAGTGAAATTGGAGTAGCAAATAAGCACGTGAAGCAATTGTTAGCCAGGCAAACAACACAAGCCAAAGCTCTCTCTTGGGCCATCATTCATGTGCACAGCTGGGGAAGAGATGAAAGGCACAGGGAAGTTCTGCAGCCTGTGGAGCCCATCCCACAGCCCACACAGGGAGCACACAGAGCTCTGGAACACACTCAGGGACATCACACCATAAAACTTCTGCAGAGAGGCAAGCTGTACCTGAGCTGAAGGGTGCCCATGGCAAAACAGGCAAAAAGTCCTAGAAAACATCGCAAAACACAGGACAGTTTCTCACTGGGGGTTCAAACCATTCCAGCTGCTTTTCCAATGGCTCTGGCAGGACGGTGTCACTGCCAGCACACACTCTGAGCTGGTTCAGTACGGGCTGGGGATGCTTGTTTGAATTCTAGCCCCCCAAATCTTTCCTATCCCATCAACTTTGTCTTCTGTTGCTCCTCTCCTGCTGCTAAGCTGGAGAGTCCAACCTGTTCCCCTGTGCCCCCATGCTGCTGAGGAGGAAGGGATGCTGCTGAAGAGTCAGGTACCTGTAATTCCTTAACTCCCTGTCCTTTATAGCCTCCTATCAAAGCCATGTTATCAGCTAGATTTGCTCTTCTTAATTTATTAAGCTTTTAAAGCCTTTAATCTTATTTGGTTTGTATCTGTGTCTCTCATGGCATTTCTGAAATCAATTGGGACACAAAAGGAAAAAATATCAGTCTCAAGACACGTTGACGTGACTCGTAGAGACACAGGAAAGGTGCTCAGAAAACCCCACAACAGGTACACCCACACATCCATTTGTATCTGTTTCTGTAAGCAAACCTGCTTTTAACCTTTCCAAGTTAAGCTTTAATAAGAGATTTATTTTCAAAATGAAATGTTAGAAATAAATATCCAAGCGTGCAATAAAGACAACAAATAGGAAAGGCTGATCCTAGTGCTGCAAAAAAAAACCCAAAACAAAAAAAACCAAACCGAAAAAAGCAACAAAAAAGAGAAGAAAAAATGTTTTACCCAGAAACCCAGGCAATTTTCCACTTGACCTATAAGAAAACAACCTGAAAACTCCTTTGCTACTCCTTGTCTCTCAGTGCTGTGAGGACACAGCCTCACAGGCTGCTCCAACTCCTGCTCCTCCTCCAGCTTCAGCTGGGACTAAATTTGCCACTTAACCCCCTGTGTGTCCTTCCTCTCCAGGCTGAACCCAGCAGGAGCCTCAGCTGCAGCCCTGGCTCCCCCCTGCCCTGCTGGGAGGATGTTCTGGGCTCCTGGCTGATCCCAATGCCCTGATCCAGCGTTTGATTTCCTGCCAAGTGGCTTCGCTTTTTAAGAAGATGCTGTTTCTTTGTCTGCTGTGCAAACACCACCAGAGCTTTCACTGGAAAAGGTCATGGGCCCTTTCTTGAGGAAAAACCTGCACTGGTTTCCTGAGGCATTTTGGCCATGAGATGTGATGGCTCAAGCTCAGAACAAAGTCTCAGTGCTAATACCCCTATGAGGCATCATACAAGGATGGAAATTTCTACCTGCTAAACAGCAGGAAGAAATTAAAAAGTCTCAGATTGTACAATTCGAAAAATATTTCTATTTAGGATTTGAACACAAATATTTTTTTGATTCTTCCACATGGTTTGTTTGGCAATACTTTGCAGCTATCTGCTGTTTATTATTGTTAATATATTTGTATTATTATGATATGTTTAATTCTACACAGCTTTCTATATAATTCAATTGACTTTATAAATGCTGGGACAATGCTAGAACTAAAAGAATCCTAAACCCAAGCTGCTGTGTGCTGAAACTATCAGAAGCGAGCAAAAAAATCCCTTCTGTGCCAGTGCTTATGCAAGGTGGAGAAGACTCTGTGAGTAGAAAAACAAATAAACAGTAAGTCTGCTTTTACCACAGAAGGCTGCACTTCTAAATAAATATGAATGGTTGCAATAGCTCTTTAATTAAGTTTATCTGGAAAAGCAGCTCAGTGAGCCATTACTTGCCATCCCCAAATGAAGGGGCTCCTTCTGCGAGGTGCCACGTCCTTGTCTCTCCCAAAGTCAGCCTCTCACGTGCTCACACCCGCTGCATTCATGAAATCTCATTTTTCTTTACTAAGTGTTGTCAAGGAAACCTTCCTTGGGGCCTTGTGATCCACAGCTCCTTTCCCAGCATCCCTCTCCCCACCACAGAGGTCAAGAGACTAATTGCACAGGAGGTCTCTGTTTGTCTCTTGGTCTCTCAGGCTTCTTTGGTCACTCTGGCCACTGCGTACAATGTGTCCCATTCTCTGCTCCTCTGGTCTGTGTTCTCCCCAGAAGCTGCTGAAACCTCTTCTCTTCACACAGACATTAGAGAGGCCTCCAGCAGCAGGGCTGATACCTTGAAGTCATTTATATTTCAGAAGAAAATTGGTCATGGTGCTGGCCCTGCCCAAGGGCCCCATGGGGCAGCAGGGAAAGCCCACATGATGGTCCCACACTAGGTCACTCCCTGCAGCAGAGCCTGGCTGCTCCTGGGCATCACACCCCAGCAAACACAGCTTTGAGGCTGCCTTGTGCCACATCCAAGGATCAGGCCTTCTCCCAGCCCAGAGCCATCCTGCGCAGAGCCTGGGCAGGTGTAACACTCTCCCTGTGTTCATCACAACTTCTCTGCTGAAGCCTGGAGCATCCTGCTGTTAAACATCCCAGTGCTGAGCCCTCACCTCCTCATTCCCCCTGGCCTGGCACCTCTGAGCTCTGAGCTCTCCCCTCCCAGCATCATTTTGTGTGTGGGCAGTGATGCTCTCAGGAGTGCCACTGCTGTGACCTTGAGCCCTGAGCTTTCTGCTGTCAAAGCCTCCCAGAAACATCTGAGCTGCAAAGATATGTCATTATTCAGTCCCACATGTCCAAATGCTGCTTAGCATTCCAGGGAAGGCACGATCCTGCTAAACATAAGAGATGAGACTGGCACTGAGCAGCGCAGAAAGCTCTTTGTGTCTGGAGCTGAGGATCTGGCTTCAGAGGGACTGAGCTTTCCTAAGTACATCTTAGAACCACCACTCAACTGAAGACAGGGGCCATGCACAACAATTCACAGAATCAGGGAATCCTTTAGGTTGGGAAAGCCCTCTCAGATCATTGAGTCCAACTGCTCCCTCAGCACTGCCAAGCCACCACTAACCCATGTCCCCAGTTGCCACATTTGAACATCTTTTAAATCTCTCCACAAATAGTGACTCCTTGGCAGCCTGTTCCAATGCCTGACAATCCTTTAGGTGAAGAAGTTGTTCCTCATATCCACTCTAAACCTCCCTTGGAACAATTTGAGGCACACATCCAAGCAAACCTCTTAGGCAACATCCCAAGTGTTGCATTGTGCCACAGAACTGGCAAAACATCAGGAGCTGGCAGAACTTTTTCTAGCAAAACACCACAGCCCATGGTCCCTGCCACATGGCACATCCACAGGCGCTCTCTCCTGATCCACAGCCTTCTCAGCAGGGTGGTCAGCAGGACAGTGAATTCATTGAATGGTGCTCAGAATCCAGCTCCTGGGAAAAAGACTGCTTCCTAGGAGGAATGCTTCAGGAAAATGATTGCTCTGGATTGCCTGAACTTCTCCCAAATCATGGTCAGTCACATGTCTGATGAGGCCTGTGCCCTGTACCCTTCACAGCCTCTGGCCTGTTTGGTTTTATGGATCCCATCTCCCCTTGGGGCTCAGAGTCCAGAGGTAGCACTGGATTTGGGAGCTGCTGTGCTCCCTGTGCTCCTGCCTGTGTCTCCTGATGGCACCTCAGCTCTCCACGCTGCTGTGATTGCTGAGAGCAGCAATCAGGCTAAATTAATAAGCAGCTGCCTTTGTGATCCAGGCAGAAAAGCACTCTGGCAGGAATGACAAACTTGTTTTATTTACAACCTACGTCAACACTCCAACCTAAGTTCCCCAAACATAATTAAATTGATCTGTTGACCCCACAATGTTCTCCCCTAAGCCCCCCCAGTGTTTTTCTCCTCCCTCACTCTCATGGCTCAGCTTTGAGAGAGAGGAGGCACTGGGGTGAAGGGGATGTGACTGCTTTTGCAACAGACATAAAAGCCAGTGAGTTTCTTCAGCAAGAGCCTGATATTTTTGTCACCTAGATGCCCAGGCTCAGGCTCTACACTCCTGGCTTTCCCTCACCTGTTGAAGAACTTGCTGAGCTGTCTTACACCCACCTCATGCTGCTGCACATCCCAGCTGCTCCCCCAGAGCATGGCTGACAGCTTCAGCTCTGGGGGAAACTTCTCCCACCAGGAGCACAAATTTCCCCATTGCATGAAATAATATATATTAAATGTGTGCCATTAACTCAGCAGCCATTTCCCTCTGGAGATCTGCTGCCAGTTATGAACCCATCTGAACACTCCAAAGGCTGTGAGACAGAGCAGTGCTGGAGATCAGCAGGAATTTAATTTTCTAATAAAGAGATTTATTCCCTGCCAACAGGGCTTTATATTGTGTGATCCCTGCCTCTGCTCAGCCATGAAGGCTATCTGAAGTTTGAGCTTGTTCCCATGAAAGAGATGCAGGGAAAAAAGTGAAAATATTTGAAAATTAGCCAAGGGGCTGTTGTGTTTAGGGAATATAACCTATATCCTTTTGACCTGCTATCCTAGGCATCATCTGCTCAGCTAACAGAGAAGGGAAACCATCGACAGGGCTGGCACAAAAGGTACAAGGCTGCCCTGAAGCACTGCTTGGGCCAGCACTGCCCAGCCTGTCTTCTCCTGATGCAGCCCTCTGGAGTCTCCTGGGTGTGGGAGCAGCAGAGTGCGAAGAGCTCAGAGATCCCATCAACTCTCAAGAGTACTAGAAAGACTTTAAATTATTCAGGGGTCTGACTAAAACTCTCAGTGTGTATAAAGCCCATGAGACACCCACTGGACTCACCCAGTTTAGAAAAAAATTCTGTCTCTCTCTGATATTTTATAGGCACTTACAGCAAAATGCAATTTTATTTCGCTGCTGTTTACCCCAAAGCTGAATTGTGGCTGTAAATATACCACTGGCAGTTTCCCCAAGGGAGCAGTAGCTCTTGCTTCAGGCTTGAGAAGCCAAGCTCAGTCTTCCCTCTGTCCTGTCCACACACAGCCTAAGAAAGACTCGCTGTGACCAAGTGACACCGAGACCACCCCCTGCTTTTGGCTTTATGAACAAATTGTTTACTAGTGTCCCCTGCCAGTCTAATTCATGGCTGGCACCTGCAGCATCTCCTCTTCAGGAAGGGTCAGCTGTGGCCTAGTGACAAAAATGCCTCTCTGAAGGAAAAAAGCCCGCAGAAAGCCACCTGAAGCCCTTCCTCTCATCCAGCAGAAGAGGAGGGGGAGAATTTTTTGCTGGCCATGGAGCACAGCCAGCAAAGCCCCACTCTGCACAGGTCTGTACCACAGCAGCCCTGGCTCCACAGGATGCTCCCAGCACATGGGGCAAACGGTCCCTGTGCTGCTGGACTTTTGCAGGAACCCTCCAGGGGCTGGTGAGCCTCTGCTCTGTCCCCCTGTCTGCAGCCACAGCTCCCACCCCGGCCGGCTCGGCGCCCGCTCTCCCCCAGCTCCCTCCTGCACATGGCACTGGGAGCTCCAGCACCTGATCCCCTTAATTAGGTCACAAATGGATCACGTGTAAAACACTTGCACCAGCCAGATCCTCTGAAGGAAAAACACGCAAGCCCTGCAACTGGGGTAAAAGCTTGGGAGAGAAATGATGCCAAAGCTGAAATAACTCTTCAAAACTTTGTCCGTAGGAGCCTTGCTTCAGTTTCTGCTCGACAGCTGGGCCCCTGCTCCCTGACACTGGAGCTAAGTGGTAGCGTTGCTTTAATTTCCTCTTGCTTCTTCTGCAATGCCAGATTGCTTGGATATTCGTAAACAGAAGGAATTTAATGAAAATTATAATTAGAGCCCTGCGGTGCTCTTGCAGGTCGCCTTTACACTGGGCTGCCTATTTACATTACAAATCAGGCTGGTGTCACTGCAGAGTCTACAGCAAGAGAGGAGAATTCATTAAAAGGGAAGCGCAGGCTGGGTGAGAAGTAGGGGGGAGAGAGAAAATGATATTGTTATTATTAATAATCTAGGAAATTGGGATCTGCCACAGTCTTGCTGCAGCTTTGCTCCTCAAAGGAAAGCTCATCCTAATCAGCCTGAAGCAGGAGGGGACTCAGCACAGTCACCCAGAGACTTCCCTGGCAATTACTGTACAAATGGACCTTTTTTTCATAGAGCAAGGCCTTCTCACCCCACCAGGACACAGAGAAGTGCTCTTAGCACCTAGCTGTCAATTTGGGGGTGTTAGGAAGAGACAGCATGATGTCAAAGGGATGCAGTTCCCATTATTTTGCAGCTTCCCCTTTCCACCATATGATGCTTTTTGCCCCCTGTAATGCTACAGGCAGCAGCTCCTGCTCCTGCTCCTTACACCAAGCTCTCCAGCACAGCTGGGACTCTCTGTCTTCCCATCTCTGCAGTGAAATTAGAAATAACAACCTTGTTTTCCACAGAGGATTGCTGGAGACTTGGATCCCATTTATAAAGAGCTTCTGTAACATTCCAACCAATACTCCTGCCCCAGCACTCACAGCATCCTCACTGCCACTGTGGGTTTTGGGATGCCCACCTGCCCATGGGGGCAAAAAGAGGTGGCTTGGGAACTTCCCACAACGACAGCAGCACCAACCCCTCACCTTTCCCTTCACTGTCACATTCACAGAGAGGTGAATTCCCCCTGTTCCCATGCCTGCATCCCCCAGATGAGAAGCTGGAGGTATTTTAGGAGTTGGGCTGCAAACAGGCCAAGTGGTTTGTTTGCATTTCATCCACACTATCATCATATAAAGTGACCCACACTGCGACAGCTGGGTTTTAATCATCACCAGTAACACTGATGTTTGTGCTTTGCCCAAAAAAACCCAACCAAAACACAAAAATGTATTTATATCAGTTAACAAAAAAAAAAAGACAAAATGAAAAATTATAGTTGAAAAAACATGTAGCCATTTATTCAGCTGAAAAATATATATCAGTGAAGAAATACTGACCAACTCCCCCCTAATGAATGTACCAGCAAATTTCCAGGTCTGTCATCAGGGCATGAAATGAAAAGAACTGGGAAGAAAATAGTATTTTGGACAAGAGAAACATTTAGCAGTTCAGCTTCTGGTTCCAGTAAAGTGCTTCTGACAGGAGGAGTTTTAAATTGGAACAAACAGGAAAACAACAATTTTGTTCAAAACAGGGACTGTCAGAGGTTTTTGGGGTACTGCAGGAATTTTCCAATAACCACAATCCCCACAAAGAACTTCCCTCTAAGAAGTGGATAGAAAATGAATCAATCACTATTGATTTTCATCATCTGATTGCTTCTCTGGAAGAAAATCAGTCCTACTTAAGCAATTGATTAGTTACCTTAGCAATCACAGGTAAAAACCCTGGCTTTCCTTGCCTTCCTCCAGGCATGCAAACTAGGGATATTCCCGTTTTCCAGCCGTTTCGGGAGGCAGAGCCAATTCTATGTGATCAAAGATGAGTTCTGAGCTGTCACCCACATCTCAGGAGTCACCAGCACCCTCAGCATGGTCCCTCAGAGGTGGGGAAGGCTGAGCACCTCCTAGGCTGCTTCCTCAGCTGTACCTCCCCATGAGCAGTGCATGCAGCAGAGCAGAACCCCAGCTCTACTTTCCTCAAATAAAAGCAAGAAAACAGAGACACACAAAGTGCTCAAACAGATTAATCAAGTAAATATCTAAAGAGGGAGCCGGCAAAAAGTTTAGGCACGATTTGAGGCTGAAGATGTGCCTCTCTCTTTCACCTTCTGGGTGATGGAGCAGTTTGGGAACTGCAATCCACTCTGGACAGTCAGGGAAGGGTGAGAGCACAGCTCTGCTGCAAAACACAGTCTGAGTGCTGGGAATCAGGGCTCCAGGGTGGATTTTCTGGGATTCACAGCATGGTAGTGGCTGTGGGGGAAGTCACTGTGGTTTCCTCATGCCCACTGTCCCCTGCACTGCTGTGTTTCTTGCTGTACTTGAGACGAGCTCAGCAAAACCAAAGATTCTCATCAGGAATTTATCTATTTTTAGCAATACAGGATCATGCTGAAAACCCACTAAGGTTCACCAAATTCTCCCACTGGCACTGAAAGCATTGACCACCCCACTTTTGGTGCTGCATGCCCTTTGTTTTTGCTCCTCAGCCCAAGTGGATGATGAAATGAGAGCCGTGACGTTCACTTTGATGGAGGCGAGCTGCTGGCTTTCCAGCAGGGTAAATAGGGATTCAGTGCCTTTTAAAAAGCATTATTTTTAAAGGAAAGCCCTTCTGAGTGAGGGCTAGAATGGGGTTATTTTCCACATGACCAAGCACCAAAAGGAAAGCAGCAGCCCAGTCCGTGCTCTTATCACCCTCCCTGAGTCTCCCACTGGATAGATTTGTCACAAGGTGAAATAAGAGCAAGTCCTCAATTTATTATCATTTTCTACTTGTCCTCCTTAATGCAGTTCCTGCCAGGATGAGTTTGCTGTGGGAAAGTGGAATGAAACCAGGCCTTTCAGTTTGCTGCTAAATGGGACTGGGGGGAGGAGGCTTCCAGGGGGGAGGGAAAATCTTCCTCATTAGAAGGGGAAAATGTGCAACACAGAGTTTTCATCGGTTGCTGCCCAGCCTCCCAATTAGGGTGGCTGGGACAAACAGTGGTGTTATTATATGTAACTGTTTATCCAGTGTCACTCAGCCATTGTTTATTTTATGAGCATAATTTATCTCCTCCGTTGTGCTACCCAATTTGTTTGCATTTTCACTCCACTCGAGTGTCTCTCTTTCATTGTATACATCTTTTGGCCTCCCACCAACCAACTCTCCAACTTTCCAGGAGTGTCACACAATGGCCAGGCCCCTCCTGTGCTTCATTTTTCGCATGACATTTCTGTCCCCTTATTTCTGGGCTGCCCCTGCCCCTCCCCTGCTGCAGCTCCTCAATGGCTCATGGTTTATTCAACAGCAAAGCTGAATTTCTCTTTTCCTTCTCTTTTTCCACTTTCCCCTCCTTTTGGAAATAGAGGCTGGTCAATAGATGCCACTCTGGCAGCTCTGGAGAACGAAGTTCACTTGCAGGAAATCTTTGTGGTCGTGTCTCCATTGGGCAAGAGTTTGGTGACCCTGAGGGGGCTGAGTCCCAACCAGCAGCTCACCCATGGGACCCCCAGAGACTCTTGTGCCTCCTTCAGTCATGGAAAGGGACAAAGACCTGTCCTCTATTAGCTTGTGACACCAAAGCTTCATCCACACCTCTCCTTGGAGCTGTGAGATGATTCCTCATCCCTGGAAGAATGGCATCTTTGGTTTGCTCCTACTCCAAACTTCCAGGCCATTTTTCCCCCCAAGTCCTCTGATCCTCTTGCTTGTGGGTCTGACTGCAAGGATTAGCTAAAATAGAAAAGTGCTAATCCACATAATGCAAATTGAAATCCTTGCTGCTACATTAAGTAATTTCAAGGAAGTTTAATCTGGCAGGACTCGGAGGCAACTCCAGACAGTGACAACAGTATCTGTGCATCACCTCCTCCTCCAACCTGGTGACACTGCAGCAGGAAGATGCAGCATTTTCCTCATCATTGTATCAGAACCCTATTTCTGATGGGTTCTGATGAGCTTTCAGCCCTGGCCTATAGCTGAACCTGGGGTTTATGGCTTCATTCCCATTGAGTGAGCCAGGATTGGGATTCTGGGATTTCTGATAGAAAATCTGGACAGTGTCTCAGCACCAAACCCTGGAGCTCCATCTGAAATGCCCTTTGTTTTGTGGTTAGTGGCCAAAACTGGGAATGAGGAACTTTACATGGCCACGGGAGGCTTCCTGAGGAAAAAAAGTTGGCAGCCATGAAACCTGGGATACGTTTCATGCAAGGAAAGAACCCTACAGGATCCTGCCCCGCCACCTCCTGTCACTGCGAGCCACTCCAGAAATTCATCGTACTTGAAATGATGCACTCAAGTATCCATTCAGTCTCAGTTCATGGATTGCAGAGCCTTTATTGCACACCCATATATTTAGCACTGGGATAGTTCTCAGCAGTTCTAACAGCCCTGTCATCTAAGGGATAAAACAAAGAGCCATTATTTATCACAAGGGAGACAGAGTCTTTATTGTCTGAAGCCATGGCAGAGTTTTTCTATCACCCTATCTATTCTTTCTCACTGTCACACAACTCAGCTTTAAGCTGTCTCAGTGGCAGCCCTAGAAGCCCAAATGTTTTTTAGTTTCTCCCAGTGAAGTGCCCAGCTAATGCTGTGTTGGACTGACCGCAGGACTGACCTCGAGCTCACAGGAGGAGGAAGGGGAACAGAAACCTTTTTTCCAGAAAAGTTTGAGGTGGGCATTCATCTCTGCTAGGTCAGGGGTAAAAGCCATGCAGGGTTATTTAAAGACATGGGGAAGCACAGCTACAAGGAGAGATGAATGGATGCGAGTTTTGGGCACTGATTAGACCAGAGGATCTGGGGTTTGGCCCTGGCCTGATGGCAGAGCTGTGTTGGCTGTAGGACACACCAAGCTGTGCACATCACCTGTCCCAGCCTCCCTGCAGGCCTCCCAAACAGCCTCAGGGTGTCCTTGGTGGATCTGTGTCCAGCACACAGCTGGAGGAGCCAGTCTGGTTCTCTGGATCTGGATCTGTGGGAATTAATACCTTGGCACCTAAGCATGAACCACCCTCCACCCTGCTTAGCACCTGCCTGACTTGCTCTGTGCCTCTGGGAAAAAGCAGGGCAGATTTGGGGCCACAAGACCCCCTCAGGCCAGATTTGGGGCCACAAGATCCCCCCAGTGGTGCAGATGAGCCCGTTAAATGCAAACGAAGCAGCACATTCAGAGAACCAACTACATCACGGTCTCCTCAGGCTTCAGGAGCACTTGAGGCTGTGCCTGTGTCAGCACAAGGCAGCACAAGGGGTAGAAGAGATCCCTCTGAGAAGGTGCTGTGCAGAGGCTCTCACCAGCTGTTTGCAGTAAGGCAGTTTCATCCTTCCCTTGGACATCTCTGCTCAAAATAATGAGATGGGAAACTGGGAGACCCACAATCCTAAAAAGTGTCAGACATCTGAAAAGAAAATTGCACTTTCCCAGCTTTTTAATTTTTTTTAAGGTTGGCAATCACATCTCCAAGCATCCAAGCTCACTTTTCTCCACATGCTCAGACAGCTAAGGGCACAAGACAGCCTGTGAACTCCCATCACACTTCTCCCAGCACCCGCTCTGCTCCCTGCTGAACAGCCAGCAATCTCCCAGGCTAATTAGCCAAACGGTATTCTGCACATATTTAGCATTTCTGAGTAATTAGGATAATCAGATTTCTCCCCTAATTCTGTACATCCACGATATAAGCAGGTGTATTGCCTTTCCCACAATGCTATCACAAGAAGAGTGTTGTCTGCTGCAGCCAGGGGTGCCAGTAGCCTGTCAGAGCCCGCTCCCATCTCCCACATGGAAACCTGCTACCAGATTACCAGCAGCCATGGGGAATTGGGAACTGGGTTTGTGCTGGCTAAGCAACCAGCAGTTCAGAAATTCATGCAAGTTATCTAAATGCACAGTCCTCAAATCTGGCCAGAGATCCGGTTCCCTTCACCACCCTCCGGGAGTTGTTTTGTGCTGCAGCTGACAGCAAGTGTTTGGCCCAGAACCTCAGAGGTGTTTTGGGTTCTGGGGAGGTTCTGGGAGTCTGCCCAAGACTCAGGACTCAGGTCTTGGTCATTTTCCACAAGGGTTCATCAGCCCATAGGCCTGGTCCTTATCTCTGTGAACTTGTGAGTTGGCAATCCCTTCTCTGTGGTCTGTGCCACTTCCAAGCTCTCTTGAAATGAATGACCTTAAATGAAGGCCCAAGACAGTCAGGCCAGGCCAGTTGTTTCTTCTCCTGCTGAAGTGGGTCTTTGATTCCAGAGGAGTTTTTCCTCTAGCCAGCTTCACTCAGTAATTCCTTCTCAGGGAAGCAGAAAAATTTTGGGGTTTGTTTTTGTTTTTGTGGGTTTTTTTTTTGGTTTTTGTTTTTGTGGGGTTTTTTTTGTTTGTTTGTTTTCTGTTTGTTTGTTTTGTTGTGGTTTTTTTTTTTTTAAGTGCCCATGAGTACATCCTGGTTCAAGGAGCATTTGGATGTGGTGCTTCCACTAAAGTGGGAGTTCTTAACTGAGTATCAATGATCCAGCATCTCTCAAAGAAGAAAGGCTGCTCCCAAGTCCCACAGCACACAGTTACGCTCTCTCAGGTATCTGGACCAGAGCAGTAATATTAAGCAAAGACCTTGCCACATTCCCTCCACAAAAACTCCATCCATCTGCTGAGCTTCAGGTAGGGAAGAAGTTTGCTTGGAACCCTAGAGCAGAACCCAGTGTACTCTCAGCTCAAAGAAACCATTTCTAACATGCAGGACAATGCTCTTGTTGTAGTGCTGCAGAATAACATCCAAACTTCCTAAATATGAACAAACCTGAGTGAGGGCAGGACTTTAGATTCCTCCTGATCTCCAAGTAGGTCAACCATGCTGGTACTGGGATTGAGCTCTGGTTACTACAGAGGTAATGTTCAGGTGGAGCTGAAGATAGACAGTGACAAACTGTTAATTGTGGGGAGCCTGTTTATCCTTGATGAATGACCACAGCACTCAGAGCACACCACGCAAGGCTACACTCAATATTTTATAAGTTCTGTGTGGGTAATAAAATGCTCCATCTCCTTCTTTAATATACTCTATCTCACCTTCCTGTTCAGATGAAATGGTGCTCACAGATGAACAAACCCCAGGGAACAGCACTTGGAAAATATAAATCAGCACTAAATGCTTTAATGGGTTCAAGGCTGTTGTCAGGGTCACCACAGACACAAGACACAGACACAAGACCCCTGAGAGGTGTCACAGGAGTCATCTTCCCAGGTTTTGTATATTTGCTGTATCTGTGTATTCACCCGAGCACCTGAATCCATTTTTTATAAGGACTTCAGGAGAAATGAAACTGAACTATCCTCAGTACTGTTCAATTCTTGTTCTTTTCTCCTAGCCCAGGTGACCAGCTGGCCAAGTGCTTGCTGAGGAAGGACAGAGTGTGTCCTGTGTCATTCTGACAGCGATGTCCCAGGTCACAGGGATGGCACAACGACAGAGCACAGCACACCCAGCCCGCCCACCCCACCGCTGGGCACTGAGATGGCTCTGCTGCTGAAACGGGGCCAACCTGTGCTCCCACACTGCTCAGCATCAGGGCTGGGCCCACACCTGTGGGCTTGCTCCACTGGTTCAAAAGAACACGACGAGGATCCTGCTTCTCTTCAGTTTTGAGCATTGGAGGGAAACAATTGAGGGGGAAAAAAAGGGAAAGAGGGAAGAAAGCAGATATTTTGCTGGCCAGAGAGAACCTGGGGAGCAGGTGGGAAGCTGCCTGCAGGGCTGGCCAGTCACTGAGAGGTGGCAAAGGAAGCTGGCACAGCAAGTCTTGACGTCTGCCCGCCTCGAGCAGGTGATGAAGACAAGCTGTTGCCTCAATTCCCACAGTATATTTTCATTAGGCCCAGGCAGATGGCAGCTGAGGTCACCGCTTCCACACCATCATCCTTTCAGCCCAAAGGTGTCAGGGAATCTGACATCTCAATTACTAAACCTGGAATCACCCAAGCAGCACCTGATGGACGATGGGGGAAAGGGGATCAGAAAAGCTGTGCTCCTGATTTCCATGAATTCTCACCTTTGACAGAAAACCTGGGACGTGCGCTTCCCTGATAAACAACATATTTGTGTCCAGCGTTCTGACACAAAAGCAGCTGTGCTAAGAACAAGCCACAGCCACCAGGAAAATGGCAATTAAGTCCTTGTGGAAAATAGACCAAAAAGCACCCCTTGGAAAAGACATTTGATGTTAATGGGCTACAGCAAAGTCAAGGGAGGAGATATTGATCTTGCCCCAGCAGAGATCTTCTGCTCGCTCCTCCATAGTCTGGGAAGCCTGAGAACACAGAGCAAAAAATAAAACTTCTGTTCTTCACAAGGACTCTCAGACGTGGGGCCAGGGCTTGGCTAAGGCAGGAGGAGCCAGAGCAACACCACCACTGACTTTCCCGCGCTCAAGGTGAGACACAATTCTGACATGCTGGTGACAAGCAGCAACTCTGCTGAGACATCATCTCAGATATTTCTGCCAGATATTTAAATCATTTCAGTTTTTCTCCTCCCTATTATTACCATCTATTCTCCTATTATTACCTTACTACTACTGATTCTCGACTTTTACTCCTGTTAATCCATACTTTTGTAATCCCTACTATTATCCCTGGCAAGAAGAAGGTGAAATAAGATTCTGACTCTTACCAAAGATCAATAAACAAACAGAAGTTGTTTATTCTTAGTCTGAAATCTCATGAACTTTAAGGTAATATTATGACTCTAGAACGATTATGAAACATCTCAGATTCCAATTTACACAGGGCGTTTATTCACTGAGTTTCCTTCTGCAACAAAAATGCCCCAAACCACTGTGAGCAGATGAGTCACTGCAGCAAAGCACCACCCTGAGCAACACCCAAACCTGTGCTTTCCCTTTGAGGATTTTTCTCCTTAAATCCCACCACAAGCTGGATTTGGGGGTGACATGATGATGTCAGAGATTTGAAAGGTGAGAACATCCAGGATGCACAATGCAAATGAGAAAAAACAACAACAAACCAACTTCTTTTTGGGGAGACTTTTCAACTTTTTTCAGAAGCGTTTTCAAGCTTCTGTAAAAGTTCAAAATATTTGGGGTTTGGCACGATAAACGCCCCCATCATTTTCAGCAAACATTGCTAAATGCCAGGGTATTTTCTTCCTTTTTTGTCCAGAAATGTCATTTTTTCCCTCCTCCTGTTCTTCAGACAGGGAAGGGGTGAAGAATGTGCTGCTTTTGAGACAAAAGTTTCCACTTGGTTGAAAACTCTCTTTCTACCAAACTGAAACACAGAGACACAACCTGTGCAGTTAGGTGTGCTCATCCCATCTACTGCGGGAGGAGTGGGGACAAAGGGAACATTAAATTACAAATTATCCCTGGTTTTGAGGGGGGTTTTAACAAGAAAGAAAGGTTCAGTTGTACTGACCTCAGACCCAGCGTTTTGTTAATGCAAAAGGCAACGCTACAGCTGGGGCACTTGCTGCTCACTGGATAATATGCATTTTCTTAAGTGCTCAAAAAGCAATGGGCTGGTCCAGGGTTTTCCTGGAGGAAAAGAGATCACAATCTGGCCTTTGTTATCCAGTTTGTTCTCCAAGAGTTCATACTTGAGGGCCCCTGGAGCGGATTCTTGGAAGAGCTCCACTCTGCACCCCAGCCAAAATGATCTGAGTTTCCATATATTATTAGCACACAATGGAGCAACGTCAGCTCCCTTAACCCCACACCAGCCAGAGGGAGAGGGTCCCCATCGGGGAAAACCAGCTCCTTCTCTTCTTCTACTGAGAGGAAAGGGGGAAGCCAAGGGAGCAGAGAGTGACCGGGAAAAATCAGAGTGGTCAACAAAGTCACTGTGTCAGCCAAAATAAAACCCCAGTTCTCCAAGCAGAGTTGACTTCAACACCACCCTGCCCTCAGCTGCTTTTCTGGCTTGGCTTTGGCCAAATTTCATTCCTGGTCTGAGTGGGTTTGGTTAGAGGACACAGTTCCTGTGAGTCATCTGCAATCTCCAGCACCACCATAGGAGAGGCGGATGTGGGGAGCCAGGAGACCTGGGCACGTCTGAAACACAGACCCCAAACTGCTCCTCCCCTGCTCTTCCCTTGTGCTGCAGTGCACTGACTCCAGCTGCACAGGAAAAACAGAGGAAGAAAAATCTCACGCAAAAATTCAACTTTTTGTAGGAAAAGCTCCACCACTCCAAAATTAAAAATGTTTGCCAGCACATTTTTGACTTTTCGCCAAAATATTCCGGCCAAAACTTGGGAGAAAAAGTCAGGATTGTCTATGGAAAGCAGATACTTCTCATGAAAATATTCATTTAGTCAAATCCCCAGGTTTCTACTGAAAGTCAGCTTCAGTGGAAAATGCTGACGAGCTCTATTATTGGCACAGCTTTAATTTTCCTTTGTCTGGAACAGACACGGAGAAGACAGCATCTGTCAAACGTACTCTTCGGCCGTTCGTTATTATTTAGCCTGGAGTATTGTTGAAGGACTTCAGGACAGGTTTGAGCCATCACAGAGCTGGGTGCTGTGCACATCCACAAAAGATGGCCCTTTCCCTGGAGGGGTTAGAATTTAAGCATAAGCCATGGAGAAGACAAACAGCTGGGGAGAGCACAAGGTAATTTTGGAGGGGTCCTGAGCAGCGTGATGAGCAAAGGGACGCTGTGCTTCCCCTTGCACCTGCTCTTCCCCTCAAGGCTTTGTGCTCAGCCACACGGCAGCTGTGCAGGCTCACAGCCCCCTCAGGGCTGCCCAACTCTGCCCTGGCTCCAGAGGCAGCTGCAGAGGAGGAGAGAGACAAATCCTGCTCCTCTCTCCCAGCCTCCAGCCCAAGTGGGGTGGGGAGGAGAAAGGCAAGCACGTCGTTTCTCCAGCCTCCAGACACTGCAATCCTGTCTCCTCCTCACCCTGGAGAGGGACATGCTCTGCCACCCTCCCCCTTGCAGCCCTCGGGAGCTGATGGATCCAGTGACAGAACGAGGACCACAGGATGGTTTGGGTTGGAAGGGACCTTAAAGCTCATCTCATTCCAGCCCCTGCCATGGGCAGGGACACCTCCCAGGCTGTTCCACGCTCCATCCGACCTGGCCTTGGACACTTGCAGGGATGGGGCAGCCACAGCTTCTCAGGGCCTCACCACCTTCACAGGGGAGAATTTCCTCCCAAAATCCAATCTAAACCAACTCTCTTTCAATTTAAAGCTACTCCTCCATTTGTCCTATCACTACATGCCCTTGTAAAAATTCCCTCTATTCTACTTTAACTCACACTTCATTTTTGCCCAGACCTGGCCTCCCCATGGCATCCCACTGCCAGTCTGCCACATTCCTCTTCTGCCCTCACTCCTCATGTGCTCTGCATCATTTTATGCCTCGACCAACCCAATACCACCACTTCAAGAGAGCAGTTAGACAAGGATCTGTGCTGTTTTCAAATAGCTTCCAGAACTGGTCACCCTCTTCTGTAAGAGATTAAGAAGGAATCACTAAGAAAGGAGCAAGGCAGAAAGAGAGCACTAGGAAATAAATAAATAAATGTATATAGTTACTTTTGGTTAGTCTCGATGTGCAGTCCCGTCCCAGGGCGCCTTGTTCTGTGCTCATTTGAAATATTAGTCACTTTTTCCATTAGAAGCTGTTATTCTAGAGGGATTTATAATGTATCTGTAAAATTGTCTCCAGGCTTTACTTGGCATCTGAGCTCTCAATCCATGGACAGAATGTAAAGAAACTACAGTTGTTTGATTTATAGGGACAGGGCATGGAGAGCGAGGGAATTTTTCCATGCTCAGTGGAAATAAATTCACATAGTGCCTCTGGTGCAGAGGCACTTACTGCTCCAGAAAATTCACCAGTTGGGTGCAATCTCACACTGGCCGAGAGGAAAGCAGCAAATCCATGATTATTTAACATCACCCTGCCCGAGACCCAGCCCTGGTCTGGGGCTCCTGACCAGGACCCACCCAGCCCACTGGGGGGTGTGACAGCCTCATTCCACTCAGGTTTGGAAATCCTGTCCTTGGCAAACCATTTTCAGTTCTAATTTCTACAAGGGGCATTTCTTAACCCACTATAGAGGCTCCCTGACAGAGAACCTCATGATTTTTTCCTGGGCAGGCCTATGGCTCATTTAAACTTTGCTCTTGTTTCTTATTATGCATCTGCCCAAAGGCTGGGAGGGATGAGGAAGGGCTGATGCTCTGCTGTAGGTGACAACAGCTCTTGGATGGCAGAGGTGTTTGGGCAAAGTGAGAATGGGGAGGTGACAACCCCTTTGGGAATCACAAACCCTGGAAAAACACCCCACCATCTTGCTGATAGTCCTCCTCCATGCCAGCCATGGCTGAGGATAAGCCCTTTTGCAGGGTAGCCCTGACCTGGGCCAACTTTCACCCGAACTGCTGCTGGAGGTAGGGCTGGACTGGTAAAAAGGGAAGGATTAGGGACAGGGATGCACACCAGGCCAGAGGGAGGGAGAGCCAGAACCTTCTCACAGCTTCCCTGCAGCACCACTCAGCAAAGCACCAAGCCTAACGTGGATGCTTCAAGGAAACAATAATCTAAAATTGGAAGATGGCAAATTATTTATTCAAACTACAGCCTTCCCTCCCCCCTTGATTAGCAAACCGCTGGGGAGTCAGCCCTGATTTTCTTCAGACAGATGCAAACGCTCTCCTGCTCTCCCTGTGCCAGGAGGCTCAGCCCGTGGGGGGCTGAGGAGCTCGTTGGTATTCTCATTGTGTAGCAGCTCCTTCAATTCACACGTTGTTCTGCTCTCCGGCTGGAGCAGAAACTTTTTCTTTGAGAGCACACACTGCAAATGATGAATTTGTTTGTTTTCTGCCTTTTTATTTTTTTTTTTCCCAGGGAAACATTTAGACTGCAGTGTGCAAACACTTCCCCGCACGCTCACTCAACTACTCGCACCTAATAATAAACAATCTATATGAAGCCTTGCAACTCTGATCCCTGATTCGAGTTTTCTGGGGATTGTTCACGTTTCCATTCATCATTTATATAAAAAGCCCTGTGAAGCTTTGAGGAACAGACACGAGAATACCAGATCCCAGGGGTGCGCTGCAGAACTAAAGTGGGAGATCCCAGCACCGAAATCCTCTCCCCACTTAAGTCAGAAGCAAAACGTCCACACAAGAGCCAGAATTTCACCCCTGGGACTTTGGCAGTGGGAGATACAGAGCTTGGCAACAAACAGGGAAGGCTGTGAAGGGTTCAAAGTATCAAATGAAGCTGAGCAGAGACATGAGAGGAACAAAGGAAGTTCACGTCATTATAATTTATTGATGATCTTGGCCTGATTGCTTCAGTGTTTTGTCTTAGCAGAGCCCACCCTGGGCAGCAGCGAGGCCTGCACGTCACTCGGCCGTGAGGATGTGGAAGCGATGCGATGATTTACGGACAAAGTTTGCTCAATTAAATAATAAAGTAAATTAAAAAGCACCATGCTGGATCTCACCCTCACCCAAGCTCTCGCTGGGAACTGGCCAGGATCTCCTGACCTCACCCCCACCAGAGTGCAGCTCCAGAAATTCCCTCACCATAGTTCACATTTTTCCAGCTCTACCAATTCACTCAGCAAGTGCCATGGGAAATCGCTACGGCTGAGGCATCCAAACTTGCTGAAGAATGAGCCAAACTGATTCTTTTCTTCAAGGAGGAGGGTCTTAAGGAAAATAAAATGCTGGGGGTTCTTTGTCCCTGTATCTTGGATACAAGAAAACTCCCACGCTTGTCAGAAATCAGAACAGCACCAGCAGCTCATGGCTTTTTCTTTTTCTCATTCCTCTCCTTTTTTTTTCCCCAGTGTGTGAGTGTGTGCTTAGAGCAGGATGACACAGTGATGGGTTTAAGAGACAGTGAGTGCTGAGACGCCAATTTCTAACGTAATACAGGGTGCAGCTTCTTTCTTGTGTGATCACGGGTGAAAAATCAAAAGAAATAATCCAGGAGACTAAATACACTCCCCAGCCATTCAACTCACTCATAAATATGCTGAGCAAGACGCTTTGTGCAAGAAAACCCCATCACTTCTATTCTGCATTTTGTTTAACGATGAGTCAAATCCTCCACACTCGTCTTCTGATTGTGTTAGTCTGGGTTCACAGGGGTGCATTCCCACCCTCTTCCCTTTCCATTTTAGGCTGAGGGGTATCATTTGAAAACTAATAGGTTCCCAGTTTTCCTCTCCCACCTTCAGTCCTGTGCCTGCTCCCTGACTCTTTGCAGAAATAGAAACGTTGTCAGAGCACCCAACTCTAAAACAAAGAGTTTTAACTAAACTCACCCTTGGCACTAGCAAACTATTCAAAAGAACTTCGCAGGAAGCCTGCCCTTTCCTGCGCGTTGCTAACGCTCCAAAATAAAGCAAATTTAGGAGAAGTCAATGAAATTAAAACCCTCCATGCTGTCATTTCCTTTTTAAGGCCGGAGGAGCCCTGGAGCCCATTAGCAATTGACAAGAAGGGGACCCTCCAGATCCAGGCTGGATGCGCAGTCACTCAGGGAACAACCAGACCTTTGTTTATCATCTATGCAGATGTCACAAGGACCGGGAACCCGCACCCGCCAGGGACCGACCCGTGCCCGCCAGGGACCGCACTGTCTGCACTCTGGGAAGTTTACTCCTTCATAAATATACGCGTATTGAGAGGCACATTCTATCTAAGCACTTCACCTCGAGGAGGTTCGAAATAATTCCTTCCAAGCCAGCACAAACCCTAGCATGGTGGGATGCGGGCCCCCAAGGTGGGATGCGGCCGGACCTCTCCATGAAAGAGGCTGAAGGTACGGGTGGGTTTTGGCACGTATGAAGTTTGGTTTGGTTTGCAACATCGCCACCGAGCCGCCGGGACTCCTCTCACACAGTAATCTTCTTCTTTTCTCAGCTGTATTTTATAAGCACAAACTTATTAACTGAAAACTACTACTGTTTTTGTTGGGGTGGTTTTTTTTTCTCCCTTTTCCCTCTTTTGAGTTTTAAGTATCGGTAAATCCCCCCGGCGCAGCGCAGCGTCCCCGGAGCGCAGCCCGGCATGCTGCACCTTGCTGCCGCTGCGAGCCCAAGTTGCGGAGGAGCGCAGCCCTGGCCGGGGCAGCGGCCACCGAGGCGCTTTTGTTCCCGGCCCCGTCCCGGGGAGCCGAGCCCGCCGGGCCCCCCGAGCCCGAGCGCCCGCACTCACCAGCTGCAAAGTGCAGAGGAAGATGAGGGTGCAGCGGCCGGTGCAGCATCCCATGGTCCCCGAGCAGCGGGGGCAGGCCGGGGGCAGCCCGCTGGCCCTGGGGCTCCGCGGCGAGCCGCCCAGCGCCGAGGTCGCTCGGTGTCGCTCGGTCGGTGCCGGCTGCCGGAGCCCCTCCGGGAGCCGGGGAGGAGGCGAGTGGGGCCACAGCTTAAAAGGGCAACGCTCCGGCGGCGCTGCCGTCCCGCAGGCTGGGCGGGCTGGCGGGGCGGGGGCTGCCGCCAGCGCCGGGATGCGCCCCCCGGGCCCCCGCAGGCGCGCTGGGATGCTCCGGCCCCGGCTCCGGCCCTCCTCCGAGAGGCGGGGGCAGCTCCGAGTCCCCGGACAGGGCAGCCCCTCGTTTTTCGCTTGGCCGGACGCGGGAGTGACCGCTCCGTGCTGGGACAGAGGGCTGCGGTGGCCAGGTGCGTGCAGGGTTCCCGCTCTGTGGAACTCCTCTGCTCTTTTCGCATATGCTCCCCCGTGCCGGTGCTGGCATGTTCACCCTGAGCGTTATGAAGCCCCAAACTAACCTAAAATGCAATGGGTTTTCCCATAAAATTTGTCAGAGAAGGTGCACATGGAAGACAAACTCCTGAAGGGCGATGAGACACGGGATTCTTTAAAATGCACTTTTGTGGGTATTTTTAAGTACACCCAGGCTTGAGAAAGAATCCCGGCTGACTGGGAGCAGAGGGGTGTAGGAGGGCATTGCTCTACTTCCAAAAAGCGCTTCTATCTGAGCACCATGCACGCACCGCTCGCTGTACCCTGCACCTGTACAAAAGCAAGTCAGTCAACTTTAATTGGCACAGCAGAGCAGACCCACAAGCACGCAACCACCCGAGCCCTCCCCGTAGCCTCCCCTCCGAAAGAGAAGCAGGACGCAGAGGGCACGGCTCATGGCAGCCTCCCCTGGGCACACGCTTGTGGCCGGCCGGAGGAGCAGGTCACACACCGCACGCTGCGATCGGGACAGACTCGCTGCTAAGCTCAGCACAACAGGATAAGAAGCTTTGGGAGAGCCTCATCTGGTGACAAGGTCGTCTCTCTGCAATCTCCGGTGGCTCCAGCGTCTGCACAACAGTTTGTTCTGTCGCCTCGGGCTGTCCCTTCTTCCTGTGAAGCAAGTCAGGGTTTCATTTCTGCCTCCAAAGCAGGGTGTTACTCCCCACCAGCAGCGATCAGCTCCAGTTTCATTTTAAGTAAGCACTGCCCGCTGCTCCTTGCAGTGGGGTGAGAAGGAGGTGGCAGCTGAAATCATTGCAGCTCTATCATTTCACTCGAGGAAAACACTGATTGCCTATATCCTAAGGAAGCAGGATTGGTCTTCAAGTGCTAGGAATGTTTAAAACCTTATGTTAACAACATTATTGTTATTCACATCAGCCACGGGGAGAAACAGAACAAGCAAACAAACAAAGTCTGAATACCTGAGATTAGAATGCAGAATCTGAATTGATCACAAATCCTTCTGGTTTTAAATGGTAAAATATATTGATTATCTGACCTGTGCAGTGTGCATAACCAAGGCATCAATTAGTGCAGTCAGGTACAATAAAACACATTTTATTATAGGTGAAAGGAAAACACCCAGAGAAGAAACACCCAGAGCTTAGGCACGTTTAGTCCACCCAGAAAACTGGGGACTGAGGAAGCTTTGGCATTATTCATATTCCCCAGAAGGTGGATTTTGAATGGAAAACGCAGTGGAGCAAAGATCAGTTTATTTTTTCATGAAAGCAGATAAAACATTCCTTACAAACTGCACAGGGAGGTCTCACTCTGCACTGTAGGGTCAGGCAACTGACATCGGAATTAGAGCAGGAGCTCAAGTCGGCCAAAAGCAGCCTGGGGTTAGGCTGGACTTGTTACGTGCTCTGGAAACTGCTGGGAACAGCAGGAGGAAGCTGGGATACAGCCATGCAGGTGAGAACCTGGCTTTTGTGCCAGTTCTTAAGGGTTTTCTGCATCTCTTGTTCCACCTCCTGCTTCTAAAAACCTCCTGTAGGCATTGCTATTTTCCAGTTGTACTGCAAAGGAGACACAGTGTGGAACAGCAAAAGGTATTGCTGCTGAAAGGCTAAGTTTGACAGAAATAGGAGAAATCTGCACTTTTATCTTGATAAGCTGTGCAGAAGGCAAGCATGGCTTGGCTAGGACTCCACATGCATGTGAAGGAAAACACAGACTTCCCAGAGCTTTTTAATAAGGGTGAGGCCACAGGAATAACACAACCTGTGTTTCAAAGAGATACTTAAAACTCCCTGAGCCTGATATTATAATCTTGATTCATATGATTTCTTATCTGTGTATCTGACCATCTGAATTCCTGCATGAGTGCTGCAGGACCACACATCTATCTTGAAAGTTTAATTCATAAAACCAACTACAACTTTAATTTAGCAAAAAAAAGAAAGAAAACCAAAATGGTTCAGCATCCTGATTTTTTTTTTCTCCTGAAGTATAAGCTCACCCTCAGCTTTTGATGGATGAAATGTTGCTTCAAGAGTCCAGTCTGAATGTTAAGAAGGATTTCTCCTGATTAAAGGGTTATGGATGGGGTCTGAGGGATTCTTAGCAGGGATTTTGGTGTACAGGGATATGTGTGCACAGAGCAAGGCAGTCACAGGGAGCTGCATCCCTCACCATCAGGAGAGGACCAAGGACAAAGAATTGGTGAAGCAGTCATTGCTGCAGCTTTCTCCAAATGCCAGGCCATAGGGATGTTTAAGAGATCCTGGCTGTTTCTTGTATCCTCCTTTAATTCCTGAGGATGTGCCTGTATTTTAAGATTCTGATGCACATCCTGACTTCATGGAGGGAATGGATTCCCTCCGTGGGATGGGAAACATCCTCAGGTTCAAATGATGCTCCAAAGGTTCAATGTCCCTGCTCTTAGGCAGTGTGTGAATCAGGAACCTCTTCCCATCCAACTGTTGCATGGATCCAGCTGCAGCCCTGCATTGCCAGGGCTGATTAACCTTAGACAGTGGGACCTCGTTATCACCTGTCTGATTACATCCAAATTTCTGCGAGGAGTCACAGGTTTACTTTAGAAGAAATGAAGAAACAAAGCAGCAGTACCTTACCTCAGCTTGTTATCTCTAATACCTGCAGCCTCCTGGCTCTGACAGATCAAGAGGAGCAGTAGAGGCTAAGAGTATTAGTTGGGGATGTGTCTCTTCACAGCCAAGCCCTGTAATTGTCACAGCTGCTGGAGGCTGGAGATGGTCTTACACCCCACGATGGGGTGCTTTATTCCACTCACTTCATTTACATCCACCTCCTGTCCATGTTAACAACATCATCTGGTCAGATGTCTGATCAAACACAATGGTGTCAGAGTGTTCCAGCCTTCCCAACCACACCCCAAAGGCTAAGTGTGCCTGTCCCAGTGCTCCCAGAGCTGATTAGCCAGCCTGTCCCCTCTGCAGGGCACAGTGCAGCCTTCCCAAGGTGCCCTGACACATCCTATTTCTATCTCACAGTTAGAAGTAAGCCCCACTGCCAGTGGCCTGAGTGATGGCACTCGGCACTGCACACAGCAGGATTTCCTGCAGACACAGCCAAAATGATAGCTGGGAAGTGTTCACATGCAAGGTGGGTGAGCGGTGAAGCTTCCTGCCACAGGACACTGTGGAAGTTTAAAATGTACAATTGAATTGGGATAAATCATCTTCCTGCATGGGAGGAGGAAAGGGCTCTCTCCTGTCTCCTCAAGACCAACGTTGGATGCAGGGAGAGGATCTAACTGCTGGTGACTCGAGGTTGCTTCCAATCACCTTGGGCAGCCAGCTCTGGCTGTAAAAACCAGACTCTGTGATGTGTCCCATGTGTCTTATTGAAGACTTTCAACATAGAGAAAGATTACTGAACCAGCTAGAAAGAGAGGATGAGAAAAAGGACAAGGACTCTTGACCTTCTAATTTTAAACTAGTAATTTTTAAAATCTGCATTACCCTGGGCTAATAACTTCTGCTCTGGGACAGAAGCCAGCTGAAGCCAAACTATCATGGTAGGAGACCCAAGAGAGGTGGCAATAGCCCAGACATGTCCTTCTTCTCTCCAGAGGGACCAGAGAGGCAGAGAAGCCCAAACTGAGGAGCACCACAGCGACACACCCTCAGCAGGCCATGGCCACAGGAACTGCACACTGATCCTCCCCTCCTTTTACAGCCTAGTGAACTAATTGCTGAGGAAAACAGCCTGGTGACAGCAAAGCACAATGTTTCAAAAATTGTTCTCAACACTGCACAAGAAAGGAAAAATTCTCAATGACTTATACGCTTTGAAATGGTTTCCCAGCAGCCCAGGGTGATCTGTAAAATTCATCAGAACTGGTGTGTGAAGTCTGTCATTTTGTCTCTGATCCCTGTGAAGTCTCCAATGTTGGGGGGAGGTAGCTCCTAATCAGGGCATTTCGGCATTTTTGCACCACCATCATCTGCATTTCACATTTGTAATTCCCTAATTTTAACTTGCTGAGCTGCACAACAAATTCTCCTCACTCTTTGATGAGCAAGTGGGGGATGGCAGAGGTAGAAGGCAGGTTCCCCAAGTTCTCTGGTAGGTCAGAGTAACAGCAAGGTGAATAATCTGTCCATATCTGGCTGATGCAGCTGCCTCGTTTGTGTGGGCAAGGCCTGTATGAAGGAAACCTGACGGGCGTCGTTCCTCCCCTGGATCAAACACATCAGCAGCACCCATTTACCTCTACACTGGAGTCAAGGTTCAAATTCATACCTTTACAGCTTTGCTAATGTGGTAATTCTGCCATAACATCCCACAAACAGCCTCTCACAACCCTCTTTTTTCTATTTCTCCATGGCTATAAAGGAAAAAGATTGAGACAGACCCACCCTGGAAGATGCTAGCATTTCTGTTAGTCTGAGGGAGTGCCTTGTGCCACAGACCACCTCACCTGAGCAGCAGCACTGAAAATTCTCCCTCATCCACTGATATTCCCCACCTGTCTTATCGGTCTGGAGACCAAAAACATGTAACAACTACAGAACTTGAGAAAGGCTGCTCAAACTAGTGTTATGGTAGCTCTGGGGATAGCATGTGTAGGGATAGGATCCAGGGAACAGCATGGAGTTGTGTCAGGAGACGTTCAGGTTGGCTATTTGGAACAGGTTCTGCCCCCGAGGGTGGCTGGGCGGTGGAACAGCCCCCCAGGGAAGTGATCTTGCCTCCCAGACTGGCAGAGCTCACAGAGTGCTTGGACAATGCTCTTAGGCACGTGAAGGAATTGTTCTGTGCAGGGCCAGGAGCTTGATGGATCTTTGCACCTTCCAACCTGGGATATTTTGTGATTCTACATCAGCATTCCTGACAAAAGAGGCACAGCCTGGAGCAGAGAGGAGGCAGTGCCCGAAGGGTTAAACCCCGCAGGAGAAGCACAGCTGCCACCCCAGCACCTCAGCCATGCAATCCGAGTAGCTGGCATGATTGCAGCCACATTTCCAGCCCCAGTTTCACTAGGCACTGTGACCAAGGAGTAATTCAATGCAGCTGCCAAGGTCCCTGGGTATTGATACCAAGTGATTATTCAAGGTTTCCATGCAACAGTTGCATTTCTCAAATGATATGACAAAAAAGAGAGCCTGAAGGGTGAGAGCAGTCTCCAGTTTCAGGCACTGGCTTAGGGCGCTCTCATTTAGAAAAGCTGCTTCCCCATTTGCTTAGGAACCATTTCTTCCTCTTAAATGATTACAAACTTCCCTGAGCCAATTTAACAAGTCTCAAGTGATGTGATGGAGAAGAAATCAATAACGAGTTTCTTTTAGCATGTCCGTTGAAGGACATCTGCAGCCGTGTGGGTGTGCGGGGTCAGGAGCCGGCGTTTGTGAGTCCTGCCCCGAGGAGGGGATGGAACGTGTAGTCCAAAGATATTCCAGCACTTACACACACAAACCCAGCTATTTTTCTGCTGTGTTTTCAGTGATATTCTCTCCAATCCCAGCCAGGGAGAGCTAATGCGTGTTAAGAAGTCAGCAGTGTCAGGTGCCACCAGGCTGAGGGAGCATTTTTTTCACACATTTACTTAAGAAAGACTTAATTGCCTTGGAAATAAGCCACTTGAACCAGCCTCCCAGAGTTCATTCTGAATATCCACAGAGTAGATTCAAGCAGTACTTCAGGTTTTTCCCTCTCCTGCACCAAGCTGGCCAGTTTGACAGCTTTGATTGACAATGCTACAAACTGTGATGTGACACACATGGATGTGACATAAACACAAAGTTAAAGCTGAGTGGAGTAACAGCTGCTTTTAAAAGAAAAGGTTTTGCTTTTCTGTTTGCTGTTCTAATAGCAGAGTAAAGCTTCCTGTTGTCTCATATAAAAGCTTTTCAAATTTCGTTCAGTTTTTGACACGAAAAAAATGTGCACAGGGAGAAGGACTGATGGGGATTTATAAATACAACTATCTGCTTAAGTTTTGTTTCAGCTCTAGCTCTGAGGTGGAAAAATATAATGAAAGGATGTCTGAGTGACCTGATGGGTGGCAGAAATGCACACATTAAAATGCCCTCCCAGCTGTGTGGGGGAGCGGGCACAGGGAGCTCAATCAGAAGTGAATTCCCTATAAATATGCAGAGGAAGGATGGGGGCTGATTACTGTCCTGATCTTGTCAGTGCTTTGAAGAGCTGGACATGAAATTCAGTGCTGGAGCCTGTGGTGTGTGGGCATGGCTTAGGCAGGACTCTGATTTAGCTGTAGGACTAAACCCCTGCCTAAACTCTGCCTTCTGGTGCCTGACCACCAGCAGGGCTGTGCTGGTCATTAGATGGAGTTACTGATTTGTGTCAGTGTCAAGTTAACTGAGGAAATGTATCAGAAAACACGAGTTTCTCAGCTGAAAAGGAAGGAAAAAAGTAATGTTCCCTTGTACAAGGAAAGGGAAGAGACTGTTTTATTAAGTGCATGTGACATTTCTGTATCTTAATGGCAATATTCATTGTAGCTGTCTAGGTTTGCTAGACTGTGGCTGCCAAATGCAATGACTATCAATAGCCCCGAGTGCTGTGATTAATAAAAATAAATCTTATTCATTCAGCATAATAAATAATAATATAAAAATAAACATTTAATAACAACTAGTGTTCCATCTTGTGGCAAAAAATATTTCACAAACTATTTTTCTAGTATTTTTTTATGTGACATAACGTTAGTAGCAATCTTCTATCGAGATTTACAAAGACCTCCCCCAAAGTCACTCTGAACTCTCAAGCCCTGAAGTTGAAAATGAGGTGACTCAGGTGACAACCTGCAGTTCCCAGGGTGCTCCTCAGAGCATGCAACGCACAGGAGTACCAAAAAGCCCTGCAGGAAAAGGGTGTTACCACAGCCCCATCAATTACCCGCACTTCTCCAGGCGCTAGAAGGGCTGAGTTTGGGGTTGCATTATTATTCACACAGTTACAGACACAGCTCTGTGTTACAGACACAGTTCTATGTTACATCCACAGTTGTACTTTATTCACAGAGTTACATAAGTCACACACAGTGACAACGCAGAGCTCCAGTGGTGACATTTATCACGCAAACAGGTCCATTCCTCGCTCCTTGCTCCTCAGATTTATTAAGTAGATTTATCTAAGAAGGGATCTGCATTTCTTCTTGTTCCCCCTCAATTTAAGTGTTGTGACATCCTGATATAGTGGCTCATCTCAGGTGTGTTGGGAGGAAAAAAGGCAATAAAAATTCACAGTTTCTCGGTCCATGACAAGTGCTGCTGCTAGTGAGGGTTGTAATTCAGCCCACATAGGCATCAGTAAACAAGTCCAAACAGGGTTTGTGCTATCTCTTTTGCCTTTAATATCTGAAGCTCAGGCTGTCAGTTATTCTAGAAGAGAATTTTTCAGGTATTTTTGTGTCATTTAAACTGAGGGGTAACGCTCTTTCATTTATGTCAGGGACTGCAATATTTAATAACCAAAATCTAGTCTTATTAATAGATTAAAAAGGATTTAGTAAATCTGTAGAACGGGAAAAAGTGAAAAATGAATGCTCTTTGGTTTAAATCCTATTCTAGAATTTTTTTCCCCTAAGAAGTTTCAAAGCCATCATACAAAATCATTAACTTGCAAGCAAAATTGCACACTAGGTAGCTTATCTTAGTAAGTTTACACTTGCTGTTAGTCTTCTTCACTGCAATTATGGTGAACTTATTAATGAAATCTCTGCAGAATTTGGCTCTAGCTGTTTTCTGTGCTCTCAAATCAGACTGACCTTTGCGTGTTTACATATTGTCCTTTTGAAGCCAAGCAAAATGATTTCTATCTGGAAAATCTCAACATGGAAAACAGCTCAAGGATACTGTGCCTGCCTTGTATTATTTTATGTTGTAATTTGTTCCTTATCATCATGTTTCATATGTTCTTGACATTGGGCATAACAATTATAACAATGGCAATTGTGCTAAAAATATTTGTCATTTAGTTTCAAGCTAGAAACAGTTCATAAGCAGATAAAGGGAACAAGTAGGGAAGGCAGTGCTGGCTGCCTTTGCAAATGTTTCTTCTTGGCATTATGTATTATCTCAGAATAGACATTTGCCACACATTGCAGAGATGGGGAGAGAGCTATGCACCCATCCCAAATTCCAGGAACGGTGCAAACTGGACTTGCCAGGGGATGACACACATTTATTTGCTTGCTGAGAAAGACAAATGTTTGTGGCATCCCTTCATTCCTACTGCACACCAGACAGCCCCATCCTGCAGCCCTCACGTAGGTGAATCTTTTCTGCTCTCTGTGTGTCTGGGGTTGAGGATGACTCCTGGCTCAGGCTGTGAGCACACACATTCACCCAGAACCACTGCAGAGCCAACACCAACACAAATCTCTGGATTATCCACCAATTCTATGGAAAAACAAATATTAATATGCTCATTAGACCCTGTAACACAGCATTTGTGCAATGGGAACCTCATTGCCTGTTGGTTCACGTTTACGAGAAAATGGTGTTGCTTATGAGAAGAGATTACTTTCTTCTTAACTGGAAAAGCAAATTATTTAAGCCGAGTTTGCTTTATATTTCATACCCCTTCCTCTGCCGGCCTTACACACGCACACTTAAGGGCCCATTATCTTCTCATTGATGTGAGGGCATTATGTGTGTAGCCACCATTAATGGTAATGAAAATGGCTCCCGTTAATCTCCCGTGCGCTGATAGTCAGATAATAGCCTACTTATTAAGTACAGAGGCCAGACTAGGAGTTGCAACGAAATGAGCAGCATATTGTCTCTGTGGAATTCAGACGTAAACACTAAATCATTGCCCTGTGCCTACAGCTGATGATTAAAAAGAAGTTAGAGAAAACATAAATGTGCTCGCCTGGGCCGTGCTTCCAAGCACCACAAAGCAGCTCCGGGTGCTCTTTCCATCTCATCCACTCTCATCTTTGGGAGGATCTCTGGAGACAAAATCCTGAGTTGGAAGGGGCACACAAGGATCTTTGAGTCCAACTTGGACTTTTTGGGGTTTCCCTTCACAGGAACCCCCAAAATCCCACTCTGTGCATCCTTGAGAGCGTAGTACAAAAGCTCCTTGAGCAGCCTTGAGGCTATGAGCATTCCCTGGGGAGCCTGTTCAGTGCCCAGTCACCCTCTGGGGAAAGAACCTTTTCGTAATATCCACCCTAAACCTGCCCTGACCCAGTTTCAGCCATTTCCTTGTGTCCTATCACTGGTCACCCGAGAGCAGAGACGCTCTTCTCCATTTCCCCTCATGAGGAAGCACAGACCTCAATGTCTCCCCTCAGCCTCCTCTTCTTCAGGTTGAACAACCCAAGGACCCTCAACTACTCCTCTCATGGCTTTCCCTAGACCCTTCCTCATCCTTGCAGCCTCCTTTGGATGCTCCTCGGTAGCTTTAGATCCTCCTTATACTGGGGTGCCCCAAACCATCCCAGTACTCCAGGTGTGACCACAGCAGCACAGGCAAAGCTGGGCGTGAAGCCTTGGTCCATCCAGCCCCTCCATCTGCTATTCCCAGCCTAAGAGCAACTTGGGGCATCACCTGAAAACCCTGCTTCACTCACATCAATAAGCGTGCGAGGAAAAAACCACATAATTCCATATAATTCACCCCTACGGGCAGCCTCCCCTCAGCGATAACGCCCGGGGGTCGTTTTTGCAGCCTGGAACCGCACCGGGACCAGCGGGCGCGCAAGGTTCGCTTTAAAGCTTTATTTCAGCTTAGCCCGGGTGAAACAAATCCCTGAAGTTTCTCTCTGGAGTTGGATGTCATGGCATATTCTCGGCGTTCCTCGCCCGGCCCGGCCCGCAGCGGGTTAAGACGCGCGCCCACAATGCCCCGCGCCCTGCAACGTCGGCGGCGCCGGGCGGGACCGGGCCGCGGCCGGCACTGGGATCGGGATCGGAATCGGGATCAGAATCAGGACCGGGACCGGGACCGGGACCGGGACCGGGGCCGAGACAGGGGCAGCAGTGCTGCTCAGGGTCGTGGTGCGTCCCCGTCCCCGCGGCTCCCCGCGCCGGGGCTCGCTGTGCCGGGGCCGCCCGTGCCCCGCAGCCCAGCCCAGCGCTGAGGTGGCGGCGCTCGGGCCCGGCCCCCGCGCTGTCACACAGGACGGTCCCGAGGGCGGGCGAGGTGTGGGTGCCAGGCTGGCGTGGCTGGCAGGAGGCTTCACCCTGCCCGCTATTTCAGCCATTTCTGCGTTATTTTCCTGCCTAGGAAGCAGAGGCCGGGGGGCTCGGCGGAACCCGGCCATGTTCTGAGGGAGGCTGCAGGACGCCGCTGGGATCCGGGGACCGCCGGTGTGCCTGAAGGAATCGCCCTTCTCTCGGCCCTGCGAGGCGCTGCGTGAGGCGGGTGAGTGTGGAACTGCGCCGCTTTCCAAGTATGCACCGGTCTTTGATGTATTTGTGAAGGAGAGCCGTGCCAGCTCCAGGGAGATGGGCGCAGTGTGTGATTCCAGAGGTTTCTTCAGCCTCTGTGGCCTTTTTGCACTGGTGGGACTCACAGGGAACCTTCAGGACCGTGAAGTCACCGGGCCACGTCACTTGATGACTCTTCGTGCACAGGAGCAAAGTTCTGTTATGTATTATTTCCACGTCTAGTCCATTTCTGCTCTTTTGCTTGTTTAGCAAACTAAAGATTTCATAACCAGAAAACTCTGATGGTGTGCATCTAGTTTTTGCTCTGGGAGCAGATTGTTTGGGAAATAAGAGTGTGAGATTGGTCTGACTGCAGCTGTCTCTTTCCACTTTAGAGCGCTTGTCAAAAATATTTATGTTCTTCAATGGAAACTTACTCCAAAACCGAACATTTTCTTCACTGCTTGTGTCCATTTATATTAAATCAAAACAATGTATATTTCTTTAAGGTGGCTTCTTTCTTCAATATTTAGTCATTAAACTTAAACAGCACAGAGGTTATATGTCCAGTCAGCTACCAGGGCTCTGCTTTTTGGTGGTAATCAATGATGATTTGAACCCTTAAAACTTTGTGGGAAAATCATTACAAGTAAACTAGGCACCTCTAAAGATGTTACCTATTAGCTTAGAACCCGATATTTTTACTTTGTCTTTTATTTCCAAATGCTTTGGTGGAGGAGGACAAGGTGAAAAGCTGGTGCCTTTAATTACCTTCTTTTCTTCGATGTCATGGTGTGGATAAAGCTCTGCCTTCCCACCAGACATTTGGTGGTTTGGGCAGGGAACTTGGTGCATGTGGAGTGGGTGTATGTTCAGACTGCAGTCGGCCAAAATCTTTCAGTTTTTGTTTAAAAAAAATACAGTTATGGCAGAACCAAAAGCTATTGCTTCCTCTGTCACCTTGGGGCTGGAGATCTGAAACTCCTGTATAAACACTGCAGGGGGCTGGGTGCTGGCTGTGGGAGGATGGATGTAACCTTCTGCTTGTAACAATTCCTGGCACGTGCAGAATTGGACTGGGAAGAGGCTTTCCTGTTCAGCTCCAGCAGTGCTCGGCTGCCATTGAGGCTGGAAGGCTTCTGCATGTAGACTGCCTTTGTTGGTTACTCTGATTGAAAACCTGGGAAAAAAGGAGGGAAAATGGTAAAGGAAGGGTAGGGGTAGAAGGATTGAATGTCCAGCCAAAGAGAGGAGCCTTGGAAGCTGTCAGTAATGCACAGGAAGATACTCCCCAAATTCATTCCTGGGGAGGAGGTGTTGACATGCAGAGATAAAGCAGCAATAATGGCAGAGAGGAGGGCCCAGAGGGTGCACTGTTGTCAGTCTGGCTATTCCTGCTGAGGTATTTACTTCATTTCTGTACTGCAGAGGAAGAATTCTCCATTATCTCACCAGGGACAAATAGTGGAATTGACAGTGTGGCCTGGGAGTCATGTAAATGTGTTTATGGTTGTTATTGAGGACAAGCAAATGCATATAGTGCTGTCTCCCTCCCTGCTCACATGCGCATGAGTAAGTTAAGGAAGGTTAAATGTTATTGAATTGCTCTTGGAAAAGGTGTGTTTCATTATATGAGGGGTTGTGTGCCACAATTTCATTCTCCTGTTCTGAAAGTTACAAACAAAAGTCGACAAACAAGCTCAGTATTTCTGGAAAATTACAAATTCTTGTATCATCTACTGAGAGGCTCTTTAGCAGCATGGTCTGCACTCTGAAGTGTAAGAGTTCCTGCTATTTTTGTGTAGGTCTGATGAGTTGTGTGCATGTGATCTGTGAAATCATGGATGTTATAAAGGGATGGAAGTGGATGGGTCTGGGAGCAGCATCCAGCAGAGTCTGTTTTGGTGCCACTTGTGACTTGGAAGAGTTCCCATGTTTATCACCCCCACCCACTTTTCAGCCACGACTGAATTACACCTTTCCCCTGACGGAGTTAAGATGGATCAATCCCCCCAAAAAGTGCAAAGTAAATGGAAAAATAAGGTTGTGGGGTTTATGGTGGTTTGGTTTGTCTGTTTTTCCTCTGCAGCTGGTTGTGAGTCAGTGGTTTAGATCCAGGCTCTTTGTCACAGAGCTGTGCTTGTGAGGGACTGAGTGTCCTACCAAAATCAAATCCGGGATCATGACTTCATTTTTTTTTTCTCTTTCTCCCTTTGCAGAATCATGGCAAGTCCAAGAACAAGGAAAGTCCTCAAGGAAGTCAGAGCACAAGATGAGAACAATGTGAGAAAATGATGATCTTTAGATCAGTTTTGTAGCACTGAATTTGCTTTTTACTTACTCCAGATGTACACTGGGGTCTGCTGCAGCTGCTGTTGTCTTTGTGCTATGGCTCACAAATGCTAACACAGGAATTTGGATATCTCATGTGTGCATTACAATACATTGCTGCAGATTTGGCACAAATATTTCAGAAGTTCTAGCAATGATGGACCCCCCCCTGGGGGGGGGTACAACTTAAATTAAAATGATCCATTTCAAGTAGCTTGATTATACCTTAAATGTGATAGTCCATGGAAAGATTCAGTTTTATTTATATAAATACATTAAATCTTGAGTGGTGAATCTGATCATAAAACTGAAGTTGTTGCACTGTATGAGCAATAAAGCTATTTCTAAAGAAAAAATGCTGTTTAGATCTGCTACCATTCACTGCCAAACTGTAGTATGACTGAAAAAATGTTCCAAACTTTAAATATTGCATTTTTATTTTGCCAAGGAAACCTCAAGAATTCAGTTTGGTTATTTTCTTTCAAGGCAATGGAAATGAAATCAAAATTAGTTCTTCGCATAATAATTTCTGTTTGCTTGTCTGTATTTCCTCACTGTTTTTTGGTGTAGTAATTTTTATAATCCAAGCAGCATAAATAAATACCTGAAGGAAGTTTATGATGTCAGGGAAGGTTTCCAAACATGAAGAACCATTCCTTCTGAAATTATTTTCAGTGTGTGATGTTTCCACGATTTGCCATTTTGAGCTGTGCAAACCTCCCATGGCCAGTGATGGCAGATGGCAGAGATAACTGTTTTCTCTCACAGGTCTGTTTTGAATGTGGTGCATTTAACCCCCAGTGGGTGAGTGTGACCTATGGAATTTGGATCTGTCTGGAGTGCTCAGGAAAACACAGAGGCTTGGGAGTTCACCTCAGGTCAGCCTTTCCAACAGACATGGGCTGAGCTGCTTTACCTCGGGGTTCACTGTGGCTGTGTACAGCATGGGTTGGTTTGGAATGTATAGAATGTCTCAAATCCAACATTTCACTGGCAGTTCTGCTTCATGCTCCTCTCCAAAATGGGCTTTGCTCTCTTGTGCCTTACTGTAACTAGTTGGGTGTAAAACTAGTCTAAAACCAGCTTTATTCTGTTCAGGAGATTTCTTTTTCCTTTGTAATATAGATGATAGTTTTTGTTGTTTTCCAAGAACCATGCTCAGCTGAGATGGGGATCTATGGAATGAGAACTGTTATGGGTTCTGGAGACTCACAGTGTGTGTGTAGTAGGGCCAAAGCAGGGAACAGTTACTCAGATGAGGAAAGGAAAGTGCAGCAGGGAAATCACCAAAGCGAGGAGGCCATTCAGAAGTACATTCTTTGCTTTTCAAGGGGTGATTTGAAGCTCATTGGTGAGTAGAAGCTGCATAGGAAAAGAGCTTTTGGAACTGTTCTGTATGTGGCATGGAAGAAAAGATGAAATTTCTGAGTTGAGGACACAGAATCATAGAATTGCCAAGGTTGGAAAACACCTCTAAGATCATCGAGTCCAACCGTCAAAATACATGGTAATAGAAAAAGAAAATTGCAGAGTGAAGTATGGGAAAAGTTTCAGTTACATAGTGGGCTAGATTGATTTCTGGACTTTGAAGGAAGCTGCTTTTTCAGTCACTTGCCTTCTGTTGACTGTCTCCTTTAAATGCCAATAAGTGACATGATTCTGGCTTATTTCAGTGAGGATCTGCCCACCTTCTGATGATGATCTGTCTTTCTGTACTTGGAGAGTGTTCTCTAACATGTTTATACTCTCAACTTTTGAGATAGGTTGTAATAAGCTTTTTCTTGTCGCTGTTGATACAGCAGGAAATTATAACAAGCTGTGATCTAATTTTTTTTTTTAAACCTGCTTTTCAGTTTTGTGCGTTCTGTAACCATGGACAAGTGGAAGGATATTGAGCTGGAGAAAATGAAGGCTGGAGGTAACAGCAAATTCCGACAGTTCTTGGAGTCTCAAGATGATTATGATCCATGCTGGACAATGCAAGAGAAGTACAACAGCAAAGCTGCAGCTCTGTTTAGAGACCAGGTAAAATTAGTTTTAGGTGTGTCCTCACCTCTAGGATCTGAAAATATCAAAGTGCTTTGTAAGCACTTGGTTTTGAAAGGAGGGAAAGAGACAATTTTTTGAACCTCTGCAGTGGTTCCTGAAAAGGTAAATGTGAGAGAGTGAAATCCTGGATGAGTTAATGTAAACCTGAATCAGTTCATGGCTCAGGTATTTGTTAGAAGAGAACAGGAATGTTGTCCTGCCAGGGAGATAAGGTGGGGTTAGAAAAGAGTGTCTTGGGCAGGCAGGAGCTTTTCTGGACTAATTTCTTTATTTTGGGTGACTCTCTCTAACTTAGCCCAAGGGTCTGGTACCTCAGAGTTGGCAGTCCAGGGCTGCCCTCTTGGGACCCTAAAGGTCTTAGAGTGCTTCTTCCCAAGTCTTGTAAGAGTTTTCTATTAAAATTTTCATTCCTGCATTTAGCTGAGGTAGCTCTGATTTTCAGTGCTGCAACTGTTTAGTCAGTGGAGCTGCAGTTCACTACTTCAGCTGTACAGTTCTAGCCAAAGTGTTTTTTATAAATCTTTAGTCTGTGTAGTAGACTATACAACAATAATGTAGCTGTGTTCCTCCATTACTCTGTGATTAGTGCTTACATCTCTTCATTAATCCAGTCTTCCCTCTTCAAACCAAACCTGCCTCTTTGAGGAAATTGTCTAATTTTCTATTTCAGTTTCCTGAAATAAAGCCAGTGTTCAATTCAACATCACAGCCTGGGAGTCAGAAAAAAAAATCGGTTTCTTGTGAAAAAAAGTTAATTGATCCAGCAGCAGATTGGAAAAATGACTTGTCCTCGTGTTACAGAACCAGTTTATAATTTGTATGAAATCTTTGACTTGGCATTCTGGACTGTCCTGCCTCTTGTAGGTAGCTACAGTAGCTGAAGGCAAGGAGTGGTCCATTGAAACTTCTCCTGCCAGGAACTGGACCCCACCTCAGCCTAAAATGTCTCTGTCCTCTGCTCACCGGTACGTGCCCTGCTCCCCTCATGTTGCTACAGCATCAGATACACACACAACATCAAAACCTGATGGTTTAATGTCTGCTGGGTTTACCCTGTTGGTGCTGGTGTCTGAACAAGCTGAAGTTATGGAGTATGAGGTAACAGGACTTAGTTTTTGTAATAATTCCCCCCCCTGCACCTGAGCCTGAAACCATGGCAGAGAGAAGTGAGCGAGATCAAGGACAAGCCATGCTTGTTTCATCCTGCCTTGTAATGCACCTGAAATTACACATTTGTGTCACTCACAGATAGTGTGTGATATCCTCACCTTAACTATGGTGCTGTGCCAGTTTGGGATTGGATGCCAAGGAAAAAGAAACCCTTCTGGTGCTAATTATCAGGGGAGCATCAAAGCTTTTCACCACAGCAGTTCTGTTGTTCTGCTTTTGCATGTAGTGTTTGTTATTCTGTGCACTAAAGATCCAAGTTAACTGCAAAAGGAGTTGTAAATCAAAAGAACAAGAGCTTCATGCCTTTTAGTGGTTGCATTAGAGTTCCCTTCTTGATAGATGAAATAAATAATCAGTTTTTAACCTGTATGATGGTGATATGCATCAAGCTACACTGCTGAGCTAGTGGGTTTTGCTTAACATGGCTTTGATTCTTCCATGTTTTATTTCAGTTCTGCTGGACAATCTCAGACTGCAACTGCCTCTTCTGACAAGGCTTTTGAAGACTGGTTAAATGATGATGTCAGCTCCTACCAAGGGTAATGCAATATTTACTGACTTTCTGAGTGCCTCTCTCTCTAGCATAACAAAACATTTGAAGCATTGAAGAAAATGTTCGTAACTCCAAATATTATTTTGGTGGGTTCCAAACTAGGGAATTCTGATTGTATGTTGTACCTTACAGTGATTAAAGTTAAACAGAGGCATTTATAATGCTTCTTCCATTCCTTTTCTGATTTTCATGTATCACTTAATTAGGATTTACTCAGCTTTCTGATGTCAGTGATCTGTTAAACCTGGAGAATCATTAAGACCACATTAGCTTGAACAGAGGAAATTGTATTGTGCTAGGATTCCTCAGTGGATCTTTGGTGTTTTTATGAAGTGAGTGGTTTTGTATTTTGGGTGCTGGGTGCTACAGGAATTACTTTACTGGGTGCAAAACCAACTGTCATTCTTCCATGCTTTTCAGTTCTTGTTTAGTGTTTTTAATGGCTGCATGCTGATACAGGTACTGTTTATTCCTCTTCCTGTGGCAGTGGCCAAGAGAATCGCTACGTGGGGTTTGGGAACACAGTAAACCCTCCAAAAAAAGAGGATGACTTCCTGAATAATGCCATGTCCTCCTTGTACTCGGTAAGGAATGGCTTGGAGCTTTCTGAATTACTGTTTTCTTCTGGTTTAGTCCCTGTTATGGGAGAATATGGATGGAGAGGAGAAACTAAAGACTGCAGGTGGATAGTGAGAGATGCAGAGTATTGGTTGTATTCTCAAAGAGTGAAGAAGATACTGGTGGACTTTAAAAGGCAAAATGGAGAAACTTGAGCAGAACTTAAGAATTATGTGTGGTATCAGTTCGTATAAGTAAGTGAGGATATAGCAGTGGATTAAGAAATAATAATCAACAGGGCTGAAGGGAAAAAAATGTAATTACCTGTAGGGAATAGCTCTAAATCTGTTAACCATATTAGGGATATTCAGAGGAAAACAACTGAAATGTGTGTGTATGTGGGTGCCAGAAGCCCTGAGCAGTGATGAAAACATTTGAAATACTTGTGACAGGGTGTGAAGAGATAACAGCATATGGCTGAACAGTTGTCCTGATTCAAATAGAGATAGTGAAAGATGCATTGTTGAAATAAAACGGGAATAAAGTCAGAGGCAATCAAGGCCATACTGGTGCTTTGATAGGCTGCAAAGTCACAGTGCTGAACAATATTTGGGGTTTGGAGTCATCTGGAAATACAGTAAGGTATCCTACCAAGGTTAGTGGCCAACAGCCATCTGTAGAGCCTCGCTGGCCTAAATACTCACACCAGGCTCCATTGTGTATTTAAAAATAAATAAAATAAAATAAATAAATAATTTCACTAGAGCTTAGCAGAGAAAGGTAATGCCTGAGCCTTTGAACAGGTTGATCACCATATTCCAGGTGATCCCACAGGCTGCTTGGTATAGATCAGCTAAATATTTCCTAGGTATCTCACAGTTCTTAGGCCAGAGAGTTCAGATTAGAAAGCACATCTGCAGTGGACTGCAGGTGAGCTAAGACAGCCAAGGAGAGCTGGCACTGTTCCTGTTCCTGTGAGGCATCCTTTGAGTCCAGGATCTCCCTGAATGTCCTGGCTGGAATGCCCTCGTGTGAGCACAGACACACATTGCACTGTGCCCTGAAGCCCTGTATTTCTGAGAGGCTGAGTTCTGTGCATGGGTGTTCATCCTAGGGAGGAAAACCATTTGCCTTCCACTGCATGGCATGATTTTTCCCCACACTTGTAGCCATTTTCAGCAGAGTAACATCTGAAACAAATTCACAGAAAAATTCACAAACAGATTCATCTGTTCAAATTCACACAAATACTGGAAGTTCACCACACTGTTTCAGTTAAATGAGAGGCTCTAATTTTTCTCTCAGTAGCAGGTAGTTCTTAAAACTACAGGACAAGCTGTATTAGAGTATTTTGACTTAAGCTAATCTGTTTTGATGAAAACTTAGTTATTTGCTATTATTATTCACATGTAGCTCACAACTTTCTTGCTTTCTTCAAAGGGATGGAGCAGTTTTACAACTGGAGCAAGCAAAATTGCCTCAGCTGCTAAAGAGGGTGTAAGTAATTAAAATGTGGTTTAGTTAGCAGTGGAATGCCAGAGGTGGTGATATGGATATTCTCTTTTCACTGTGAAATTCAAAGCTCTGTTACCTGGGAGAGGATCATGCAGTATTTCTAAATGCATGTCTTTAAAAATTAAAGGGTTTATTCCAGGTAAACCTGCACGTATTTGCTTCTCTTCACAGGCTACCAGATTTGGATCTCAAGCAAGTCAAAAGGTGATTATAGATTTAGCTCTTACTCCATCTAATTGTCTTTAAGTGCCTGTACCAATGACTTAGATTTGATCATCAGCAGACCAGTGTGCTTTTCCTTCATAGTGCATAGAAGTGTTTAGTTCTAGCTTTTAATTCCATGGGAATTGCAGTTAGCTGCAGTGATCAAATTAAGCAAGAGATAAACAGGGGTACTCTGCTGTTTGTTCCTCTTGGATGTACTGGAGAGGCTGCAGAGCTTACAGACTTAACATGCCCCTGTTTTACTTCTGTCAATCTTAAATGTGGTCTAGCTTGAAGTAGTTTTCTTGGTGATACAATACAATGCAAGCCATCTTCCCATTTCTAAAGCCTAACTAGATGTCACAAGTGTGAGCTACTCAATATTATTAATAAATCAACTTGTTTGTGTGTGTTTTAAAAGGTAGCAATGACAAAAGGATTTAATTTATTAAACTGAGATTAAACCAGAGACAGCCGGACCTGAATTACACGGGACTCTGACATAAGCAAGATCTTTCTGCAAGGAAAAGTTTTAAATTCAAATGTAAAAATGTATAAAACAATGGGATTCTTAATTTGCCTGGTTCTGGGTGAGATGCAGGTATTTATAGGTGGTTCAGGTGTTTTAAATGAACTATAACTCTTGTGTATGTGCAGCATTAGCCTGGTTTGCTTTCTGATAGGCATAGAAAGTGTTGCTCAAAACCAGTGTGCAGCTGCAGGTGCTGGTGTTCAGACAGGTCTATGCACTGGGATGTTAATCCTTCAAATGGCCAAACTTGGGCATGTTTGCAACAAAAAAGTCTTGTTAAAGCACCCAAATTTCCTACTTCAAAGCTTTGAAGTATTTACTGCTTGGCTTAAGAAAAACTCAGTTTTCTACAGGTCTTCCTCTTCACTCCCTCTGGCAGTTTTCCTTTTAGAGGCTGCTCTTTCTTTAGTATTATTAACAAATATAAATATAATATTAAGTTTAAAAGCTCATCACGTCTACTGACAAGGACCACAGCAACATGATGTTCTGGAGTCTGAGCTGTGTTACAGAAGGTTAATTTTTTTTCCTGAAACTTCTGACCCTTTGCAGAACAGATTGAACACATTTTGGATGCTCTACATTGGTTAAAAGTGTATTTAGTGCCCAGTGACCAAATGCATTTCACTGTTTGTCTTGTCAGTAGATGTTAAAAGTTGGAAAAGGTTCATGCTACTTAACTTGCCTGAAAAAGTGCTGCCAATTTTTTGCTAAAAGCTGCTTCTACCTTCCTTACTCTTTTCTCTTTTGCTCTCTGGGTAAAGTTTTGGGGCTACAAGCAGCAGCCAGAGCCGGTAACACCCTCACATCTGTTCTTGTGCATGGACTCCTTGTCTGTTCGTGCTGAATATGTGCATTTGCTCCTGAGCTGTCTTTTCTTTTTCTGCCTTATGTCAAACCTGTTTAGAATGATGTTGTGTGTTTTGTATGGTAACATTTCTTCAAACCTACTTAAAATTTGTGAAGTTGGGTAGAGATACCCAAGCTGTGCACTGTCTGAAATTTGACTGTGCTAATGTCCACACTCTGATGATTTCAGGATTTCTGTTTGCATGTCTGCCCCAGGAATGTGCCAAGAGCTGGGTGTTGCTGGAAGGCAGACACTTGAATGAAGTGTTTGTAATAGTGGTTAGAGTGCTGTCCTAAATTCAGCAATAGGAAGGAAAGATGAAAAACTTTAGATGATTTTAGATGAAAATACAGTTGTACCCAAATCTGTCCATTCCACAATTATGTGGTTGAATAAGAGGGATCAGATAAGAATTCTTCCTAATTCTAGCAGTGACTCCACTTGGACACCTGAACTGTTAGTCTGTGTGTGTTACACTCTTTATTATAAAATATAAACAGTTTGCTGTGTTCAATAGACTCAGAGAGTATTTTAAAGGTGAGAACACCGCTTTCTTGTTTATCTTAAACACTTCATAGCCTCACTTCCAAAGGTAACAAGCCATTTGTGACCTGCATTCCTGTTTCTCACTAGATGGAAGTGGGATTGCCTTTTGCCTCTGCTTCTCAAAGAATTTTTATCCTATAAAGAGTCAAAGTATGGAGATAATGGCTGGGAACAGGGGAGATCCTGGGAATGCTGTGGCTAAGGGAAAGGCTTCTTAGACACCTGGGAGTCTTGAGAGGAAAAGTGTCCATTCCCAGGAGGAACATGAGTGAAGGCTCACACCCTGACCAATGGTAGTGATCAGATATGAACCCTTAGGAAATGAAACTTAATTGCCTGGCATACTGGCCCTTTTGGATTAAGCAGGATAATTCTGGAGGCACTCAGTATGATATGGCAATTCTGAAAAAAGTTTAAATCTGTCAAAGGCTTATGGTAGTAGGGCAAGGAATGATTTCAAACTCTTCTAAACCTGCTGTCCTTGTCAGCATTGCCTTAGGAAAGTAATTTTGTGACTTAGACTGTGGGCTTACATTTTTGTAAACTGCCTCTGAAGTACAATATCCTTGTGCATCTTGTTCTGGATTGCAACAGATTTCTGAAGTTCAGTGTTTTTTCTCCCTGCAAACCTGGAGCTTTAAAGAAAACAACAAAAATCTTCTGTCACAGCTTTGGCTCTTGTGTATTGCTCAGAAACACTTGGGCTCTTACTAACAGATGATGATTGGAGCACTACAAGACAGAGAAATTGAGGGAAAATCAGCCCAAACAATCTAATTCTACAAGTAATATAATTAGCCTGGAAAAAATAAGGGGATGAGGACAGTTCTTCCAAATACTCAGCTGCAGGCATTAGCAAGGGGCCCATCCTCAGAGCTGTTGCTGGTTGCACCATTGCTTCTGCTTCCAGTGCAAGGTCAGACTTTGCTTGGGCTCTGGGCTCTATTGCCATGTGCATCTGATTTTCATTTATTGTCTTTTAATGTCTCCTGCAGCACTTTGCTGTGTGTGCTTTTCAGCTTATTCTGCTTGTATGAATCAAAGCTAAAGGCTTCTTGTGTTTTTGGAGATACTGCTGAGAAATGAGCCTGCAGAAGGTGTTGGCTGTGGGTTTTTATTGGGATTTTTGAAAAGAAAACATAACTGACTCTGTTTTTGTTTTGCTTTTAAATAGGCATCAGAGTTAGGTCAGACATTAAATGAAAATGTTCTCAAACCTGCACAGGAAAAGGTAACTTTGGAACTAGTACATGACTTGCAGAAAAATACTTGTACTCACTGAGGGAGTGGTTGATTCATCCTGCCACAGCTGCCCAGGTTCTCAGGAGGTCTTTCTGTAAAATCAAACAACTCCAAGTTAGGCTGTTACCAGAGGAATGTTCATGAGGGTAAACTCCCTCCACATACCTTTCTCGTGTCCACCAGTGTCTGTCACATTCTTTCTTGTTAGATACCATTTTATGGATTTCATGCTTTCAATAATGGAAGATGGAACAAGGGGAAAATGCACCCTAAATGGATATAAAATCAGTTGTTTAAATATATATATGTATATGTATAGTTATATCTATTAGTAGTTGTCTCTTGGAGTGTTAAGTTCATACTTTTACCTACCTGCCAGTTTTATTTTAATTCAGTCAAACATCTTTGCCAAATCTTTGGGCCATTTGAAGAGAATGTTTTAATCATATTGCAAACTAATTTCTCTTCCATTACCTTTATTAATTCACCATTCTTTACATGGCATTTCAAACCACAGGAGAAGACTCTAATTGGTTTTCTATTCCCTAGAATTATCCACAGCTTATTTCAGAGGGCTTAGATGCATTATTTTCAGGGTTATTTTTAGCGTGCATTTCCTTAAGCTGATTCTTATTTTGTAGGACAATTTAATGAGAAATTATGCATTCTTTGTTTGAAAAAAAAAAAAAAGAAAAAAGAGATCCATTTCCCTTAGGATGTTGTGCTGTTCTAAATAAGTGTTATTTTATGAAATAAATATTCTCTGTATGGTTACACAAAGTCACTTGCTTTGGAACAACTGCCATTTATTAAGTGGTGAAAGGTACCTGTTGTATTGTGTTCCACTAAAATTCAAAGCCCTTTAAATATTTAAATAAGCATCTGTAAAAGACAGAGAATAAAAAGAATCTGCTAAATTTCTCAACACAGTCTTTATATGCAGTAGAATACATTGATAAAGCTTCATGTTTGCAGATGTTTTTTGTACTGGTGTTTGTACTGGTGCTCAGCAGTAGTGTAATGATATCTGAACTGTGTTTAAATGATACCTTCCTCAAACTGGGTGTGATACCTTCCTCAAACTGGGTTTTTAGCCACAGAAAATTCCCACAAACTCAAAGTACTGAGCTTCACTCCACTATAAATCAACAGACTTTATATATAATTTGTAGATATAAATATAATTAGTTAGTTTTGACTTAAATCTACTTTGATTCTGGGGTTGGGTTTTTTGAAATTTTAGCTGTTAAGCACAAATGAGCTTGGTTGAAGGTTTCAGTAATACTTTGTTTTATGACTGATTACCAATACTTTGGTCCACATAGGTGAAAGAGGGGAAAATATTTGAGGAGGTCACCATGGGGGTATCGCAGTTGGCCAGCAAGGTATGAGGTGGCCTGCCTGGCTTTGAGGAGGCCAAACAAGTCAAGCCAGTCTCCATATTCTTACGAAAAAATAATACAAAACCCCAGTGCAGCTTTGGCCTGTGCTTGTGTTGAGAAATTTGGGAAGTGGAATTTTCAGCACTTCTGTTGGGGTGTTTAAAGCTGCACAGGCCTGGTGGTGTCCTCTCAGCAATTTAAATGAGGACATGGGGTGCTTAAAAACAGCCAGGAAAATGTGTGAGGGAATATGGAGACAGCTTGTGTTCCCCTGGGACAGTAAAACCTGCTAATGCTCTGCACCTCTCTCCTTTGCCTTCCGCTGCTCCCGGTGCTCGGGGACGTGGTAAGTGCTGCCTGAGGCTGCCAGGCACAGAAACCCTGCCCAAACTCACACCTGCTGGGATAACTTGCATGGTGCTACCCAGGAATGTGTGTCTTTAGCTCTGGGAAAGTCAGCACTGGAAGCTCTCCCATAGACCAGCTCAGTGCCTAGGTTTTGGTGCTGTTTGAATAAAATAAAATAAATTATGTGACCTGTCCTGTTTAGAGCCTGGCAACTCTCAGGCTGAATTCTGGGATTCATCCTCCCTATCTCTAACTCAGAACAGTACCTTCCATGGTGTCACTTCAGAAGTTGTATTTCTGATCCAATTCTAGGACTCAACTTCTGGCCTGTTTCACATGGGTAGTGAAATAATGCTGAAACAGAGTGAAAGTAGCTGTGTAGAATAGTAGAAATACAAATACAAGTTACATTAATCATAAAACATCAGTGCTTTCATTAAGTTTAATTTTATGTGAGGACTAGTTCCAGTATTTTTGTCAAGGAAATCTAAGAGAAAATTCTGAAAATGTTACAACAATGGGTGAAAAAGCTAAACCTGACCTACCTCCCACCTCTTCCAGCAGCACAGTGCTGTTAAATGTATGTTCTTTACAGTTCTTTACATCCTTCACATAACTGCCCATCAAAAACATTAATGAGCTGCGGGTTAAATGTGTTTGATTTATGGGAACAGGTGGAGGGATTTGTTCTGGCTTTTGCTGTTGGACTTGGCAGAGCTGTTGGTTCAGTCCAAATGAATGGAGTGTCTTTTTTCTTTTCTCTAGGTTCAGGGAGTTGGGAGTAAGGGATGGAGAGATGTCACCACTTTCTTTTCAGGCAAACCAGATGATAATTCTGACAGGTAATTTTTTGTTGTTATTTTCTATCTCTTTGAACACATAGTTTTATCTCTTGTACATTCTCTGCAGTAGAGTAGTGAAAGGTAATTTTTCAATATTAAGAACTTCTTCTGTCCTTGCTGATAGTACTCCTCTGTGCAGTAGGGAGGAATTCAATATAACCTTGTTTATAACTGTTTTTTAAACTGAGAACAAAGCAGTGCACATATTTTGGTTTAAAACTTACTCCAAATGCACAGTCCTTTTCCCTGGGCCTGTTAAATCTCTTAATGAAATCTGTGAATTAGACCACAAGCTTATGTCATTTGGAGCAATATTTAGTTCTTCCTTTATCATCAAGAGTTTTTTTAAGCAAAGAGCAGTAGAATTACGGTTTTCTTTGGGGTCATTTATTTTTACTGTTACATTTGGTATAACTAATTTATTTCTACCTTCCTTTCCCCCCCACCCCCCAAAAGACCAGCTGAGGGAGACAGCTACCAGAACAGTGGAGGGGAGGGCTACCAGAACAATGCTGTACATCAAAGCTTCTGGGACACCTTTGGCAACTCAGATCCACCAAAAGCTCATAAATCTCCAAGCAGTGAGAGCTGGACCTATGTGGACAATTCCACAGAGAAGAAGAGCTCGGATAGCTGGGACGTGTGGGGCTCGGGAACAGTCTCCAACAAGAACAGTAACAGCGACAGCTGGGAGAACTGGGAGACCAACTGGGAGAGCACAGGAGGGGAGAGCAAGACCAGAAAACCTCCTAAGGCGACAAAAAATGCGTGGGATGACTTTTAGAACTCTGCTAACCCAGCTCTGCACAGCTGGGAAAGGGAGGCTGTGCTGGCTGATGGAGGGGAGGGAGTTTTACACACACCTGGAGTATCATGGCTGACCTTTCTGATCTGTTTGTGCTTCCCATTCATTCTCTTTCCTTCTGCCCCACTATAGGGAAAAAAAAAAGTAGCATCTGAGTCTTTTCTTACATAAAGGTGGCTCTCCCTTTTTTAAGGATAGTGATAAGTACATTCTCCTTGCACTACAGGAGCTGGCTACAGCTTTCTTAACACGAACGTTAAAGGCAAGAAATCAGTGCAAGGACACTTCCATGGCACAACCTTGCATGTGTAGGTTAATAGGTGTGCTCATCCAGTCCTCATCTAACTTGAGATTTGGGGTGTTTAATGCAAACAAAGGACAGGGTGTGACTTGGAAAGACAGCCATTAACTGGGCAAGCTGCAGTTGGATACATCGAGTTCCAATGCCTTATGGATTGCTCTGACTCCAGGAGGTCTGGCAATTCAAGATGGTCTGTAACGTATTTTTTATTGAAGCTTTGTTTTTAAACATTTGTGACATTATTTTTTAAGTTTTAGTAGTTGAAAACTTATTTTTCCCCTTTAGAATTCAGAAGGAATCTAGAGCTAGATTATTTGTGTAAACTTACAGGTTTGACCTGAGCTCTCAAGGGGTATCCAGAATGGCTCTACTTGCCCACCTTCCTCAGTGGATTGAGTTTGCACTGTGCAGCTCTGCTACACAGAAAAGCAAAGCTGTGGTGTCTTCCTTCCTCACCTACACCCTTGCTCCAGTTTGAGTATTTTATGTACTCTCCTTTTTCTCTTTCTTCCTTCTTACCTGTGTAGTATTTTATTAATGCTGTTTAAAATGAAGTCGTTCTGCTGCTTATGTCCTTCTGGACATCTGTTTGGCAATCTGGCAGAGAAAAAAGGAAATTATAGAGAAGATTCCAGCGAGAAAAAATGAGTGGAAAATACGAGACCATTGAGGAAACAGCCTGGCAGCAAGCCCCTTTCAAGATGAGTAGATGTCTGGATTTAATAGTAAAATTTAATTTAAGCAGATGTTTTCCAAACGATTCTTTAGTGTGTCAAGGTATATGTCTCTGTTTCTGTCATATATTTCTCCACATTTTCTTCCTGGATCTTGTTAAAGTATTTTGGAAACCTGAGAAACTGTCAGCATTAAGGACTGGAACTGGAGATTCAGTGATGTGTCAGCTTTGTCCCAACAAATCACTTTGCATGACACAAACCATAACTTGTAGAGAAGAAATGTGACTTTTAACATCAAAGGTATCATAGGTATCCCATTTTCTTTTGGGGGATGGGTTGTGAATGTACCCTCAGCACGAAAACAATCAGCTCACTTGAAAACTCAAATCATGATGTTCTCTGTGGTCTGCTTTTCCAGCGTGGAGTTCTTTCTGTGGACCCTGTCAATCCTATTACTTACCTAAAAAGCCTTTTCTTTTAAAGACTGGTTAATTTGTTCAACAACCAACCAAAGGTGTGAAAGTCACCTTAAATAACACCTTGTCTTCTTTTACTCCTCACAGAGGTTTTTGAGCAGATAGTAATACCAACAGTTTAAAAAGGAAAGAAAATTAATTGCCTCATAAGCAGCAGATTTTAAAGGCTTAAGTCTGAGTAAAAGCAGCTCTATTTGCAGCCTGAATCTGTATTTCTATTAGTGGGATCTTTCAGACAGTGAACAGAATATTTTTCCAGTCTCTTCTGCCCCTGTTCTGCCAGAGTTTGGATTTTTCCCCCCTTGCTTCTCCTGAGGACATGGTCTGAAGCTCGTGGTCTCTGAGCCTCTGCAGCAGGACCCAGAGCTGCTCAGACCCAAGTGCTGCTCCAGGCTGAGCCATTCCCAAGGTGTCCCTGCTGTCCCAGACCCTTTGGAAGTGCCAAAGGCACAAAAGTTCTTGGTTTGCAATGCTGCTCATGGCTCCATTGGCAGCAGTTCTCAGCCTGACTAAAACAAGGATTTTTTTTCTGCTTTTTCTCCAGTTCCAAGTATAACTTTGTCATAGCTTAGCTGCATGTCAAACATAACTTTGTTTTTTTATGCTTACCCCTATGTTGCCTCCTTGTCAATGTCTGCTGCCCAGTCTGAAACTGATTCAGCTTCTTCTGTACAAGTTTATTACAGTTTCTTTTTCATAAACCTCCTGAAATGGCTCATGGCAGGAGAATCTTTATTTCAGTCCACTCCATCAGTGGTGATGTGATGTGTGTGTGCACGTTCTCCTCAGCTGTGAGCTTTGCCTGAGACAGAAGTGGTTTATTTATGTATCACTTGCAGCCATGTTTAGCATGAGCCATTTGTTTGTTCTTCTGATTCAATTTTTGTAGCTTTTGAAACTTTTATGTTCTAAATCAAACAGCCAGAGCCCTGCTCAAGCAGAAGCTTTGGGTAAGGATTTTTCCTCCAGTTGAGGAGACAGGGACAGAACAGTTGCCATCTCTCTTTCTGCAGTGTTGTAGGGAGGCAACAAAATGCTACAACTGACAGAAAGATATTACTGGAAGATCCAGATAAACCAGTATAATGGCAGAAGGTGTAACTGCAGACACAAAACCAGTGTGAAAGCTGGTCAGTGGCAAATGGGCATTTTTTAATGACTTATCTTAGCCTGAATATGTGATCATGCCTTCCAGAGGAGAGGACAAAACGAGGGCATTTTCTTTTTTTTTTTTTACACCCACTGTTTTATTGAATTTTACTTTTTTTCAGAGTAGGTGGCTGGGAGGTTTCTGTGCTATGAAGAAATGCTTCCCATCAAGTTGCACATGCAGAGCAAAGGTTTATGAATCAGACTATTTTCTTTTTTAATTCCTCCTGCTCTCCCCAGATCCTCCCCTTTTGGCCTGATGAGGAGCAGAGGCATTGAGTGCAGGCTGCTGGGGCTGAGGCTGAGAGGGGATGCAGCCATGGACCTGAGCTGTGGTTTGGCAGGGCTGTGCTGTCACCGTGGGCTCTGCTCCCCTCTCATCCCACTCCCTGCAGTCACAGGTTTAAGTCATACAAGCCAACTGCCAGGAGATGTGCAGTGGGTGAAATGGCTGCACCAATTGGACATGGTTTAAATCCCCTGATGACCCAAGCTTTTATTTCTTTGTATGGCTTCAACTTTGGAAAATAATAAGCAGCTGGATTCCTGCAGGTAGTCTGGTACAAGAAAAATGTCACAAAATCAAACTAAGTGCCACTTGGAAAAGAGTGAAAGTCTTGGAGAATGCTCCCAAACATAATCCTGGGAGTTAGGGATTATTTTAAAATATTTTATTTGTGTCTTGAAACCTGTTAATAATTAGTACAATTCCAGAAGTGCTTGGCCAGCTCTCTCTCATGGTTAAGACCTCAAGGATAATGCTGCTGCTTTTATTTTCCAGGCCAGACTGTAACATTCCATGGGTTCATAATGTACTTGTCAGTGTAATGGTCTGTGCAATAATTTAACAAGTGTAGATAAAACCTTTGTTCAATCCAGGATACATTTAAAGATACAGTGGTCCTCTTGGAGAGTAGCAACCTACACAAGTATTCCAGTTCTTAGCTTATTTTGGCTGAAATACTAAATTTCAGTGACCCAGGTAAAGATTTGAGCAATCAATGATTTAAACAGAAATCAAGGAACATTTCCCTGGCCATTACTGAGAGTTTGATCCTAATGGCTGAGAGGCCTCTAGCTGCAGAACCCTCCTTCATTTCCATGCCAGCAGAAACTTGGTCAGTCTGGAGTACTGTATCTTTAATTTTCCTGCTATGTTTTTTTGTGAAGTTCACAGGAATGGCGATTTCAGTGAACACTATTCATTGTTCTGTAGAGTGGTTCTGGACTTGAACTGCAGTGTCATCTTTTAAAGAGTATTATAATAAAGCAAAGAGATATGGAGCAGAACAGTGGTCAGCCCTTTTTCAGGAGACTTCAGTTAATTTTCAGCCCAGGTGCTGGTGTCAGGCATATTCTTCCCTGTCAGTAAGAAAGGAGAAAGGAAGCTGCCAACATTAACAGAGCCAAAAACATCTTTATATTTCACTGGAGTTTCACAGTCTAAATTCACACTCTTACTTAGGAGCAGTTCGGAGACATTGTTTGCCTCCTTATTTAAGAACTATAAATAGAAATTAAAGTGCTGATAAATTTATGTACTCTGAGATTTGTATTAGCTCGTATTCAGAGACACTTATTACAGCAAAAAAAGGTAACTTTTAAAGCAGTTTTCCTGCAAGAAGTGGGAGTCCTCTGACAAATCCTTCAGCAGATTCCAGTTTCCTTCATGAGCCAAACAGCCACGTGAGTACTCCAGATGACTGCACTTGGCTTTGTGCACATTTAAAATATCTTCTGTTGTGTTCTTGGTCAGCAGGACTGAATCCTGCTTGCCCTGTAGAGGTAATTTTACTGACTTTTATACCAAAAAAATGGACATTTGTGTTTGATAATATCACTGGTATTACTCCACAGACAGGCTGTGTCCATTCTTCCTGAAAGGGCTGCTGTGTGGGGTGCAAATTTTTCACATGGGATTACCAGAGGTGAACAGGATATGCTGGTTCTGGAGAGAGGATTTGGGCCCTTTACTCTGACAACATCCAGAGTTAATGACCTAAAACCAAAACACCATGGAAACAGTGATGTGTATTCTGGATTTCAGACTGAGCAGGGTCAGTAAAAGCTGGTAGAAAGAGTGGAGTCTAGACCAGGAAACACTGAGAGCAGAAGACACAAGTCTTGGACTCGAGGGAGGGCAGTCACTGCTGCATTGCCACGTCCCACGCTGCTCTGATCCCAGTAGCAGCAGTGAGTCCAGCTGGAGCTTCCTGCCATTACTGGTCTGTGTAGGTGCCTCCAAGGCAGATGCAGGCTCAGAAGGCAGCTCTGGGCTTCACAGCTCACTCTACACAGCCCAACACTCTGAGGTGTGCAGGCAGGCACTGGGGACGTGTCCTGGCTTCCCTCCTCGTGCTCTCCACCTGTTCCAGGAGGTTTGTCCACAGGAGCCATCTGCAGCAGGCTTTGGGCTCAGGAGCTTCACCATCACCCCCCCAAACTCCACAGCTCAGCCCAGCACACAGGGACACCCCCTGGGGCCCTGCACCTCCCCACTGCTTTGGCAGAGGTTTGCAGGATGGGGTGAAAACTGAAAATCCCATGAGGAAAACGAGATGGAGCTGTGTTGTCCTGTTGGGAAGCTGAAAAGCCTGAAGCTCTGGCAGACCTGCAGTGTGATCATTCCTCAGCTGTTCAGTCACTGATTTGCAGGAGGCCAAGAGAGGCTGTGTCAGCTCCAGCCATTGTGCTCTGTCAGCAAGAAGCTGCATCTCCTCAGGAAGGCAGGAAAAGAAAGGTCAGCTCCTCCTGTGAGCAAGGTGCTGTTTGCTTTAGGTGAGATGAAACTGCCCTGTTTTTTTTTATCCTCAAATGCTGCTTTGCCTCCAATCTGAATTTCACCAACACAGCTCTGATGGCAATGTTTAAACTGGCTAAAAACAGAAGAGATGAAAGAAATACTGAAAAGATCTCCTAGGAGAAGCCTCCTTGTACTTGCATTTGCTGAGAACGAGTGGGAGAGACCGAGTCTCTGGCAGGGCTGGCTGCAAGGACTGCCAAGAACAGTCATGTTGTACCTCACCAGGATTGTCACCACTGCTCAAGCAGGAAAATCCAGTGCTATCAGCTCTGCTCACTTTGGAAACCAGTTCTTGTCTTTCCTTCTAAGCCCTGCCAGTGTGCTCCCTCAGAGAGGCTGCTCAGCATTGCTGGGGCTGGTGAATTTTACAATAGATATATCAGCTTCTGCTGAAAGGCAGAAAGGCTGGAATGTGTCTTTTACGAAAAAAAATTTCACCACTTCTGATTGAGAAGTGCTGCTGCTTGCTATCAGCAGTTCTGCACTGGCTTGCTCATCTTGCCTTCAATGGAATGGTGTTTTACTACCCAGGCAAAAGCCACTTGTATATACATTTTTTTTCCCTACTCTGCTGACACGGATGGTTAATATATGTAAATTGATGTGCCAGCCTATATAAAGGCTGTTGTGATCAAGGTCAAACTAAGGAATTTTCTTCCTTACAGAACCTCTTCTGTGTGTGGTTGTTGCATTGAAGCTTGATACCGTTCAAGAGGGAATTGCTACTTTAATTCTCTGTTCACAAATTGCCTATTGACTCCAGCCATCAGCTGTCACATCTGGGGAGCAGCTCCATGCACTGGACTTGAATTACAAATCTAGTCTGCCCCGACAGGGCTTCACCAATCAAGTCAAGCTGCCCAGTGTTACTGCAGGACTGGCAAGAAGAGACAGAATCTGAAGCTGAGCTGCTGCAACTCTCTTCTTGCCCACACCAAGGTGTGTCTCTAAGCTGGTCCCAGACCTTGGGAGGGAGCATAAACCGTATCAGAGAAGTGGAATTAATACTCCTATCGTAATCTAGGCTGCTGGTGAGATCCCAACTTGTCAAATTAAACCTCTGCAGGACAGACTCCCCCATTCCCATCTGTTAAATGCCTGTCCTCTCTTTGATGGTGGTTGTGAAGGGCTCTCTACCATCTGCTAAAGGTCACCCAAACCCTCTCTTGCACTGGGCTTGAGGAAGGACTGGGGCAGCACCAGCTCACACAGACGATGCTGATCTAGAGAAGGTGCCCCTGCCCACGGAGCAGGGGTGGGAACTAGAGGACCTTGAAGGTCCTTCCCCCCCGAAGTAATTTTATGATTCTGTGACGATGCTCCTTTCAGAGCTGAGGGCAGATCTTGTGACTGCACCTTCCTTCCTCTAGAGGGGATTGTGTCACTGGGCATAGACGGCTCTGAGGAAACCTTACCTGAGGTTTGAATAGCTGGATGCAGGGCTGGAAATGCGTTCCTGCTCATGGATCTGCTTATCCACAGCCCCACCCTGTCCTCTGCCTGGGACTTTCATGCTGCATTAAGCCAACATGGGGCAAATTCCTGTCCAGCCACACACAGGTACTCTGATTTTATTTACTGCCTTGGGATTCCAGCTCTCCCATCCCTCTGCCTGAGTGCACCAGGCTGGATGGAGGCAGTTTTAAAGCTCGGGCTGAAGCAAATACCAAATACCTAGGCGTTGTTTTCCCTGTTATCCTGGCCCTTGCTGTTAAACCAGTGCAGGAGCCCTTTCTTTATGAGGAGGAGGAGCAGACCCGTGGTGCAGAGCTGGACAGGGATGTCTCACTGCTCCCCTTACAGGCTGCCACAGGAATGGCCAACAGCTCTTTTTAATGGATCATGATGGGATTACACTTCCCCTGTCACGAGTGGTTCCTTTGGCCGTGTTCAGTCTAGGCTAATTGTACGGTAATTAGCACATTCCCCTCACAGCAGGAGACTGGAGACTTGCCCACCTCTGAAGCCTGAGCATTCCTTATCTGAGAGAAATGTGGGTGTAGGTTTGGCCATGGCATGGCTCTGACCCAGGTCAGGGTGTCCAGACCTTGCTGGGAAGCTCTGAGTGCTGCTCTGCAGTCTGCTCCTCCCTCAATCACAGAATCACAGAATCACAGAATCATTTGGACCTCCAAGATCCTCCAGTCCTGAGAGGTTTCTGTAGAGCTGGGACAGCAGAGGTGCCTCTCAGAGATGTCCCAGAGCAGGGACAAGGAAGTGTCTGTGTCCCTGTCCCCGTGGTCTGCAACACCTGATTAATCTCTAAAAAACACCCTGAAGAGCCTCACCCTGAGGGTGAACAGGGGAATTAAACTCCTCTGCTCTGCTTTGAAGTCTCACACCCACACACTGGTATGGGAGCTAAAAGGTAAGGACTATTGACTGAAATGTTTCTTCTGATGTTGAGGAATGGGGAAGTGGAGGTGACAAAGGTTCCGTGTCTTGTTGTGTAAGAGCATTTCTTTTTTTTTTTGTCATTTGTTCTTTGTTGGTTTTCTTTTTTCCCAATGAAAACTTTTATTAGTTCATAAAGAAGGTGAGTACTTGGTGGTGTTTTCATTAAAACTGCAGATACGTCCTGAAGCAATGCAATCATGGGAGAATTTAATTTTTCAGTGTTTGGTGGGGTTTGTTGTTTGTTTGGGTTTTGTGATTTTTGTTTGTTTGTTTGTTTTTTCCAATTTGTTTTTTTTTTTTAAGTTCTATTCCTTGCTGTTCTGAAGAACCAGAACTGAGCTGTATTTGTTTACAACCTTAAGTGCAACAGAGATCGCCCTATTTGTTACTTTGAAGCCCACCAAATTATTTTGGCTTGTATTTGATTGCTTGGGGTTAGCAGCCTCTCTTTTCTGTGGAAACAAGGAACATATTGCTCCAACATCC